>JAXIVJ010003792.1:0-87500 GCA_036785665.1 Chirona hameri
CATTGCACCGCATGTTGACGCCACGGTCGCAAAGCAAACAAGAATGCTTTGGTTTGATCATCGCAGCATGCAAATGCCGACATGCCCTCGCGAGTGCGTTTCAACACACACGGCCTTGCTTATGCCGCGTTCAATGTTCCATGTGAGATCGGGTGATTGAGTACGGCAGCTTATCTGGTGCGGCGCTTGCCATCACACATCTGCTCGGTTCGAGCGACTCCAGCACAGGTTATTATATGTGGCTGGCGTCAAACATTCGGGATGGTGCCCGCTCTTTGGAATATGAGAGACTGCTCTCATATTTCCGCATGCATCGATCAAGCCACGACTCCTCCAGCCAGACCTACTATTCCCTGCACAGCGTTCTTCACCAGCGGCTGGACTGTGCACAGCTGCCTCACTGTTCGGCATGGCAGCACCTGTCAGACGTTCGCGTCACACTGGCTCTTCCACGTGCCGTTTGGAAAGGTCAACATTGTAAAACGGGATTATCTACTCGTTGTTCCTATAACCTGGCAACCGCTTTTCTACAGGACATTCCATCAGTTGACTTCTTCTTCCTCCCGCTAGTATCATTCCAAATCCGACGTACGCAGTTTGCCGTAGTCCAGGGTACGTTCCTTTCATAGCCGATCACCCCGCATTGTCGCCTGTCTGTGTGAGTTCCTGTACGAGCGTGGTAGGTGTGTGTGTGTGTGGTGTGGTGGTGGTGTGTGTCGTGTGTGTGTGTGTGTGTGTTTTGTGTGTGTGTGTGTGTGTGTGTCGTGTGCGTGTGCGTGTCTGTCGTGTGCGTTCTGTGCGTTGTGCGTGTGCGTGTGCGTGCGGCGTGTGCGTGTGCGTGCGCGCGTGCGGGCGTGCGTGCGTTTTTTTTTTTTTTTTTTGGTTTTGGGGGGGGGTGCGGGGTGCGTGCGTGGGCGTGCGGTGTTTGTGTGTATGGGTACGCAGGTGTGTTGATGTATTTATTGTTTTAACAACGGACTGCATCCTGTAATTGGGGTATTGTACCTGTGGATTGCTTATGTGACATGACCAATAAACAAAATAATCAAGGTACTTTCTGTCACAAAAGATATGATGTTCGTTGGGCCATGTTCTTCATGCAACTAACTAATTATGTTTGCCAGTATGAGCTGGGATTAACAACTACAACCTGGCTGTCAATCTGCATCACCATTCCATGTTGTAAATTATCTGATGCAGAGTCCCTCATGTTACCCCTTGATACTTGGCATGCCATTTCTGCCATAACCCATCTGTCATTAAAGAACATACCCAGTGTCATTCCATTGCCCAACAGTATAGTTCACACCTCATGTTTATTCTGCTCTACCAACAATATCAACCACCTCCAGGTTCCAAGACAGGCCTATTTGGCCATAGAGGCAATGGCTTTACTAGCAATCAGTCAGACCTCACCAGTTTGGACTGGCCACTATCACTGCCATCTGACATGAGCAACACAGCATACAGAAAAGTACTTCCTTACAGACTCAGAGTATACAATATAATTAATGGTATGGTTAACGCGAATATTCACATCATTTGTCCCACAAATGTGTATTAGTGACTACTGCTTTTCTGTTATACATACCATATTTTTGTTACCGAATGATTCTTTCAAGAAATAACATGAAACATTTGGTTACTTTTTCATGAATATCAAATCATTTTTTTAGTATATATGTTCCATTTAGCATAAATGTGTTGTTATGACCTTTGAGATAATAGGGACAAACAAATGTTCTGGTATTTACAGACAATGAACTTATATAATGCATGACATTTTTAGTTTTCACCTTTCATATTTACTCAGATATGAGATATAGTCCTTAACCCTCGCCCTACGGGGGGTCCTAAAAGGACCACTCAATGTTAACTTCCAAACCAAGCAACATAGAGCAAACGGCGGGTAAGAACCAACATGTTTGCCTGTCATGTTGGAATCTAACGGTATGCAATTTTTAGGTTTCGGGTCAAACGAGTGACCCTTCCAGGTCAAAGTTAATTATCTCGATCGACCACGTCCAGAACAGCGATTTTGCTCTGTCAGGAAAACCTTCAAAATGAGAAATTGATAAAAATGTAAATAAAAAGGCATGTTCTAGATCAGTTTTATCTCAGAAATACAGAAAAGGTAAATTATTTATTCGTATCTGGTCAAAAAAGTAAAAAAGAAGAAGTAATTTTAAAATATTATTGTTATTCATTTCTACACTTATGGAGCCATCACTCAGTCAAAAATAGAGATTATTTCTTTGAAATTTGGTTCGAGTATTGTCCTCACTCAGTTCTCTCAATATGTTCTGTTTTATACATCTTTGAGAATTTTGATTTTGTGGTGATTTTTCCCAACAACAAAAAGTTTGTGTTCATTTGGGGGTCCAAAACCCAATTTCGCAAATCCGAGATTGCCATTTTAAAGAAAATTTGCATGTATATCTTTGCTTTATTGCGTTTGCAATTTGCTTCAAAATTCTGTTTTCTACGATTTTTCAACATTTATCGTTTTTACACCAACATGACGTCATCAAAACATCATATTTCCCACATTCTCAACCATTTTCAGTGAAATTTTTACAACATACGGTATAATTGTAGTACTCTTAGCTACTGCAATTTCAGCAAGATGCGCATGCATGTCTAAAAAGTTATGCAAAGAAAAACCTCAGGGGGGTTCGTTTTAGACACCCCCACCCCCCCCGTTGGCGAGGGTTAATTATATAGTGTTATATTATCTCTGTCCATGGTGTAGTTATAAAGTCCTGGATAAAACTCTAAGAATGTCTTTTGGCCTCATATGGCCTTGTCTTTGACGATGCCATTGTTTTATTTCAGGATGCACCAGTGAACACTTGAAAATGAAGGAAATGGTTCTCTCCCAGAGACAACGAGAGGGAATTGTAGTATATACCTGCATACATTTATCTGGGAAGTGTTTCAAAGTTGATCAATGTTGGCACTTTGACCCAGATCCATTGTGTGGGTCCACTGGAGGTTGTTCAGAAATCCTGTCCTTAACCCTTGTCATAGTTCACTTACAAACAAGTTAGTTTTTGTCTACCTGTTGAGTCAGATCAGCTTATATATGTTTGTCTGAAATAACCTTGTTACCTCTGCACCTGAGGATTCTGGCCCCGTAGCGTATGGGCGTCCCCAATTTTGTAATGATGGTTTGATAGTATGAAATTGCTGATCATCAGCTGCACTATCGGCCCGCAGTCAACACACACCTACTAACACCATTCAGTTGAACGATCCATGCTGATATAGTTACACTACGGCCCGCGGTCAACACACACACCTACTAACAACCATTCAGTTGAACGTCCAGTGCTGATATAGTTACACTATCGGTCGCGGTCAACACACACCTACTAACAACCATTCAAGTTGAACGTCCATTGTGCTGATATAGTTACACTATCGGCGCAAGTCAACACACACACTACTAACACCAATTCAGTTGAACGTCCAGTGCTGATATAGTTACACTATCGCCGCGGTCAACACACACCTACTAACACCATTCAGTTGAACGTCCACAGTGCTGATATAGTTACACTATCGGCCCGCGGGGGTCAACACACAGCTACTAACAACCATTCAGTTGAACGTCCAGTGCTGATATAGTACACTATCGGCCGCAGTCAACACACACCTACTAACAACCAATTCAGTTGAACGTCCAGTGCTGATATAGTTACACTATCGGCCGCGGTCAAACACACCTACTAACAACCATCAGTTGAAGGTCCAGTGCTGATATAGTTACACTATCGGCGACAGTCAACACACACCGTACTAACAACCATCAGTTGAACGTCCAGTGCTGATATAGTTACACTATCGGCCGCAGTCAACACACACTACTAACAACCATCAGTTGAAACGGTCCAGAGCTGATATAGATACAACTTCGGCCGCGGTCAACAAACATCCTACTCTAACAACCATTCAGTTGATGGTCCAGTGATGATATAGTTAACTATCGGCCGCAGTGGGCCAACACACACCTACTAACAACCTTCAGTTGAAGGTCCAGTGCATATATAGTTACACTATCGGCACGCAGTCAACACACACCTACTAACAACCATTCAGTGAATGTCCAGTGCTGATAAGTACACTATCGGCCGCGGTCAACACACACCTACTAACAACCATCAGTTCTTGGCGTCCCTGTGCTGATATAGTTACACTATCGGCCGCGGTCAACACACACCTACCTACAACCATTCAGTTGAACGTCCAGTGCTGATATAGTTACACTATCGGCGCAGTCACACACTACTAACAACCATTCAGTTGAAGGTCCAGTGCTGATATATGTTACACTATCGGCGCAGTCAACACACACCTTCTAACAACCATCAGTTTAAGGTCCAGTGCTGATATAGTTACACTATCGGCCGCGGTCAACACACACCTACTACAACCATTCAGTTGAAGGGTCCAGTGCTGATATAGTTACACTAGCGGCCGCGGTCAACACCACACCTACTAACAACCATTCATGTTGAAGGTCCAGTGCTGATTATAAGTTACATCTCGGCAGCGGGTTCAACACCACCTACTAACAACCATTCAGTGAAGGTCCAGTGCATTAGATATAGTTACCACTATCGCCGCGGGTCAACACACACCTACTAGCCACCCTTCAGTGAAGGTCAGTGTGATATAGTTACACTATCGGCCGCGGGTCAACACACACCTACTAACAACCATTTCAGTTTTGATGGTCCAGTGCTGAATAGCTACACTATCGGCCGAGGTCACCCACACACACCTACTAACAACATTCAGTTGAACGTCCAGTGCTGATATAGTTACACTATCGGCCGCGGTCAACTACACACCATACTAACAAACATTCAGTTGAAGGTCCGGAGTGCTTGACTATAGTTACACTATCGGCCGAGTCAACAACACCTACTAACAACCATTCAGTTGAACGTCCAGGGCTGAGATAGTTACACTAATCGGCCGCGTGTCAACACATCATCCTACTAACAACCATTCAGTTGAAGGTCCAGGGCTGATATAGTTACACCTATCGGCCGCAGTCAACACACACCTACTAACAACCATTCAGTTGAAGGTCCAGTGCTGATATAGTTACACTATCGGCCCAGTCAACACACACCTACTAACAACCATTCAGTTGAAGTCCCTGTGCTGATATAGTTACACTATCGGCCGCAAGTCAACACACACCTACTAACATCCATTCAGTTGAAGGTCCAGTGCTGATATAGGGACTCTAGAAGCTCACTTTGAGTCCTGTGAGTAACTGAACCCTACAGGAATGCTGATTGAGATATTGCATACATTTTGTTTTAGGGTTGTCTTTGTTGCACAATATAAGCTTCATAACATATTTTTTCTTCTTCTCAGAAACAAAGCCATTGCCGACTACCTCAGAAGCAAAGGGGTACAACGACTCCTTAGAAGCCTTCAAAGAGATGACAGATATGCCCGGCGAAGTCGAAAAGAAATACATATGGCATTCTCGAGAAAAATGGACGCTGTGCTGCGACTCAGGAAACGGGTGAGGATAGCATTGCTTACATGATGTCATTGCAGGCACGTAGCCAGGATTTCGTCCAGGGGGGGGGGGGCCTGGTGGCCAATCACAGATTTAAGGGGATATGAAAGGATTGCCAAAATTGCTTGTTTGATCACATATCTTGGGATGCAGGAGGTGTACGGGTCTAAAAACACTACTATTAGGCTAGAATTTGCATGTGTTTTGGCTAGACACCCCACATTATGAAATCTCATCTGGGAACATTGATAATTTTGCATCCCTACCCTAACTCTCTGAATTTGGCCACACTGGGGGGGTCTCGAAAGGGCCCCTTCCCGAGTGTGAAAGGACCCCCCTCCCAAGCGGTGAAGGGCCAAATCAAAACGGATGAAAAGGCACGTTACAAGGGATGGAAAAACGCAGTATGACAGGTATGGCATGGGCATATCAACTTTTAGAGCTGGGAGTTAGCAAACTGCCATATCAAGTTTTGAACCAGCGACACCAATTTGGAATCAGCTATATTCAACTTGGAATATTTTTTTTAGATCAAGACTTGGAACTTTTTAAACAAATTGCGCCGCGGAGCGTCGCGAAATGTTGAGTCTTATGCCCTAGATATGCCTTCCTCATCAATGCGTCGCATTGCGTAATGGTGCGGACCTCCTAAAAATGTTATCATTGTGCTTTTAAACAAGTGCGGTATAAAAGTGTTAAAGTGAACTATTTTGCCCCAATTATATAGGAAAGTACCAACATACACATAAATGCGCCGAGAACGGGTCGTTTTTTTTCTAACCCGCATATAATGGAATTTGTAGTTAAATTGCGCTCGAGCGGCGCTAAAATCTTTGAGTTTAATTCCCTGGACAACTGCATGTTTACTGTTGAAAGGACCCAGTGTCCCTTCAGATCGTCTAGGGGCCCGTCCGACCCTTTTCAACGCCCTTCCGATCTGTTCAGGGACTCATCTGGATCCGCCGAAGCGAAAAGACATGATGTGGATATGTGGGTGATATATCAAATACAAAGGAGGGCTTACTCTACTAGAAAACAAAATCGGAGCTTTTCGGGTATATTGTAACACCCTGACGAAGGGGTGTTATGACAATGTACCCCGACGCTCCGCTTTTAATATTTGTATCGTGTGAGGAAGTCCCTCTTGTATGTAATCTTCATCTGGATCTCTTCGTGCTTTGACCCCTCTGGTCTGACCAGGACTCCTCTGACCTACCAAAGAAGCCCCGTTGTAGTGTCAAGGGCCCATTCGTCCTGTTCAGAGGGTCCTGTCCGACCTGGCCAGGGGCTGTACCTAGCTGCTTTGTCGCCCCCTAGTCTGACATGCTCAGGGGGCCCTCCGACCTGCCCAGGGGGGCCCCGCCAGTCCTGGCTAGGAACTCATTCGGCAATTTGCAATGGCCCTTCCGACCCCCTTTCCGGGCCCAGTGACCCTCTGTCGTTCTAGCCAGGGGCCCTCTGATTTTGCCCAGGAGCCCCCTCACGATCTGCCCAGCGACTCTCTGATCGGACTGCGCTGGCTGCTTTGTCGCCCTGTCGACATGCTCAAGGGGGCCCTCCGATCTGCCCTGGGGCCCCTCCGTGCTGGCTAGGGTCCAATTCCGCTTGTTCAGGGGCCCTTCTTACCCACCCCAGGGGGTCATTTTGGGTCTGGTTAGGTGCCCCTCCGATCAGCACAGGGGCCCTTTGAACTTTCCAGGAGCCCTCTGGTCTCTCCAAGGGGTCCACCCAGCCTTCTTAGGGGGCCCTTCCGACATGGCAAAGGGGACTGCGCTTGGCCGACATGCTCCGAGGACCCTCCGGACCTGCCCTGGGGACCCTCCGTGCTGACTAGGGGCCCATTCGGTACGTCAGGGGGCCCTTCGACCCACCTAGGGGCCCATTTCGTTCTGGTCAAGGGGCCCCTCTGACCTGCACAGGGGCCCTTTTAACTTCCCAAAGGGCCCTCTGGTCTGTCCAGGAGGGCCCTCCAACCTGCTCAGGGGCCCTTCATGGCCTGGCAAGGGACTGCGCTGCCGCTTTGTGCCCTGCCGACATGCTCAGGGCCTCTCGACCTGCCCAGGGGGCCCCTCTGTGCTGGCTACGGGGGCCCATTCGTCGTGTTCAGGGAGGGTCCATCTGACCCACTCAGGGGCCCTTAATGGTTGGCCAGGGGCCCCTCTGGACATGCACAGGGCTCTTTTGAACGTATACGGGGGCCCTCTGTGACTTTCAGAGAGGGCCCTGGTGGCCCCAAAGGGCCTCTGCAGTGCTCTAAACTCTCTAAAGAACCACGCTATCGCGTGGTAAAGAGCCCTATGATATCGCGCGCCGGGAAAGGGCCCTCCTGACCTCCAGGGGGGGGGGGGGGGGGGGGCTGGGCTGGCTACGTGCCTGATGCCATGTGACCGACGTCCGGTATGAGTCAGTCAGGAAAGTGCCGGGACGAGTTCTGGCAAAACGACGTAGGTCCTCCATAGCCTGTAGAGACTGAAACTGGAACCTAGGACATGCCTAGTGTAGCCATTCTTATCTAATTTCCAAAATATTTGATTATAACAGATGCTCTGATTTGTCCATTTACTGAATTAAATAGTGGGTGACAACGCTATAACAACACTATCAACACTATGTGTGGATAATAGTGTTGATGCTCCAAACCGTGGATAACCTTGGCATTAGCTGTAGTGCCATTTCCAGATCACCTCTCTGTCATGCTCTTGTCCTGATGTGTTTCTAGATTGTCTGATTGTGTTCTGTGTCTTGATAGTGTTCTGATTGTCTGATTGTGTTTCTGATTGTTGATTGTGTTCTGATTGCTGATTGTGTCCTGATTGTCTGATTGTGTTCTGATTGTCTGATAGTGTTCTGTGTCTGATTGTGTTCTGTGTCTGATTGTGTGATGTGTCTGATTGTGTTCTGATTGTCTGATTGTGTGCTGTGTCTGATTGTGTTCTGTGTCTGATTGTGCTCTGATTGTCTGATTGTGCTCTGATTGTCTGATTCTGTTCTACAGGGTCCTAGGATTGCTTTGGAGCTTGGGTACGGAATGGAAAATTGTGGCAAAAAATAAGCATAAAGAGTAAAAAATTGAACCAAAAGCCATTGTATTTATCAATATCCAATTACCTGCTCACCAGAATTAGTTATTACCTATACCAATTTGTACCTGTCTTTCCCTGTCTTGTCCTATCATTACATCCATAAATCAGTATAGAGTTCAAATTATCCAATACATTTTAGAATAAGGAGTGGAAAATTAAGAGGAAAACTTGGGAAAAAGAGTGGAAAAATAGTATCCATAGGGTGTCGTTTTCCACCCAAATTTCCCAATGCTAGGACACTGCTGTTCTATGTCTGATTCTGTTCTGTGTCTGATTGTGTTCTGATTGTCTGATTGTGTTATGTGTCTGATTCTGTTTTCTGTGTCTGATTGTGTTATGTGTCTGATTGTGTTATGTGTCTGATTGTGTTCTGTGTCTGATTCTGTGTTCTGATTGTCTGATTCTGTTCTGTGTCTGAGTCTGTGTTATGTGTCTGATTATGTGTGATGTGTCTGATTGTGTTCTGTGTCTGATTCTGTGTTCTAATTGTCTGATTGTGTTCTGTGTCTGATTATGTGTTCTGTGTATGATTGTGTTCTGTGTCTGATTGTGTTCTGTGTCTGATTGTGTTCTGTGTCTGATTGTGTTCTGATTGTCTGATTGTGTTCTGTGTCTGATTGTGTTCTGATTGTCTGATTGTGTTATGTGTCTGATTGTGTTATGTGTCTGATTGTGTTCTGATTGTCTGATTGCGTTCTGATTGTCTGATTGTGTTATGTGTCTGATTGTGTTATGTGTCTGATTGTGTTATGTGTCTGATTGTGTTCTGATTGTCTGATTGTGTTCTGTGTCTGATTCTGCTTTCTGTGTCTGATTGTGTTATGTGTCTGATTGTGTTATGTGTCTGATTGTGTTATGTGTCTGATTCTGTGTTCTGATTGTCTGATTGTGTTCTGTGTCTGAGTCTGTGTTATGTGTCTGATTCTGTGTGATGTGTCTGATTGTGTTCTGTGTCTGATTCTGTGTTCTTATTGTCTGATTGTGTTCTGATTGTCAGATTGTGTTCTGTGTCTGATTATGTGTTCTGTGTATGATTGTGTTCTGTGTCTGATTGTGTTCTGTGTCTGATTGTGTTCTGTGTCTGATTGTGTTCTGATTGTCTGATTGTGTTATGTGTCTGATTGTGTTATGTGTCTGATTGTGTTCTGATTGTCTGATTGCGTTCTGATTGTCTGATTGTGTTATGTGTCTGATTGTGTTATGTGTCTGATTGTGTTATGTGTCTGATTGTGTTCTGATTGTCTGATTGTGTGCTGTGTCTGATTGTGTTCTGTGTCTGATTGTGTTCTGTGTCTGATTGTGTTCTGTGTCTGATTGTGTGCTGTGTCTGATTGTGTTCTGATTGTCTGATTGTGTTCTGTGTCTGATTGTGTTCTGATTGTCTGATTGTGTTCTGTGTCTGATTGTGTTATGTGTCTGATTGTGTGCTGTGTCTGATTGTGTTATGATTGTCTGATTGTGTTCTGTGTCTGATTGTGTTATGATTGTCTGATTGTGTTCTGATTGTCTGATTGTGTTATGTGTCTGATTGTGTTCTGTGTCTGATTGTGTTCTGATTGTCTGATTGTGTTCTGATTGTGTTCTGAGTGTGTTCTGTGTCGTGCCACGCCGCAGAACATGGAGCTGGAGGCCAAGCTGGCCGACTGCGAGCGCGAGTACCTGTCTGGTGCGCCGACACGAGAGAAACGATCGCCCGCCGAGTGGATCCCGCGACCGCCCGAGAGGTACTCCCTCACCGGGCACCGCGCGCCCATCACTAAGGTGAGTACTCCGCCACCGCCCGAGAGGTACTCCCTCACCGGGCACCGCGCGCCCATCACTAAGGTGAGTACTCCGCCACCGCCCGAGAGGACTCCTTCACCGGGCACCGCGCGCCCATCACTAAGGTGAGTACTCCGCCACCGCCCGAGAGGTACTCCCTCACCGGGCACCGCGCGCCCATCACTAAGGTGAGTACTCCGCCACCGCCCGAGAGGTACTCCCTCACCGGGCACCGCGCGCCCATCACTAAGGTGAGTACTCCGCCACCGCTCCAGAGGTACTCCCTCACCGGGCACCGCGTGCCCATCACTAAGGTGAGTACTCCGCCACCGCCCCAGAGGTACTCCCTCACCGGGCACCGCGCGCCCATCACTAAGGTGAGTACTCCGCCACCGCCCGAGAGGTACTCCCTCACCGGGCACCGCGCGCCCATCACTAAGGTGAGTACTCCGCCACCGCCCCAGAGGTACTCCCTCACCGGGCACCGCGCGCCCATCACTAAAGTGAGTACCTGTGACCAGCCACTGTTAGACCATCACTATAATTCCTCTCCTCTCATCGGGCAGTGGACCCCGGCTGATCGTCACTAAGATACTTCTGGGCCGCCCAGACACGGTGGTTATATTAGGACGTTGAGTGGTTTTTGACGGGATTGAATTTACCCAAGATGCTTCTGCTGTAACTTCGTCGTGTCAGACACCCAGACATTCGAGGAAGAAATCGAGCGAGTACATAGTTTACCCGTCCAGTGTACTGGACGGCACTAGACGGATTGACCCACTGCAGTGGGTCAATTCCGTCACCAGACTTCCTCCAGCTGGCATGGTATAACTGAGGCGGCGATGTTATGGTGCAGACGGATTGACCCACTGCAGTGGGTCAATTCTGTCACCGGATTTCCTCCAGCTGGCATGGTATAACTGAGGCGGCGATGTTATGGTGGCATCATACCGGGAACGGAGGACATAATTGTGTTGCACGTTGGATCAATATTACGCCATCACAAAGAGGCGCAGGAACTGGCGGGACTTAGCGCCAAATGGAGGTGGGATTATTCCGTATTATAGGTTTGGTATTCAGCGGTGGCGTGGTCGACACGGCGGCCGGCGCCCACGGTAAACATAATGAATACGAGACGCTATCTCTGTTCTAGTTTCATTAATATTGCAACAGTGCGACTGTCTTCATCGTGTGTGGTTCTTCCTCGTCTGTTTTACGTGTTAAATGTTGTATCGTAGTGGTACACTGCCGTTTATTTATTCATTTATTTGAGTGACATTGGCATATTTATCTGGTAAGGTACCAATATATCCATAACAATACTGACATTGCAGTCTTGCCTCCATTACGATATATAATTATTGGTGAATTGATAAGAACGTATCTAACCGTCATTTTATCTGCGCTTAACGCTGAAATAGACATGCGTTGGAGGAAGCCCACACTCTAGCCAGACTAATAGGTGCGGCTTCAGGAACAGAAACCACTCAGCGCCGAGACTCCCTAGTGGGATCTGCCCCGGACCCCAGCTCAGTCGCGCTGTTTGCTCAGTCCAGGCGGCTGAAAGGGCCGGCCCTGAGAGCCTGGTGCGGGGCGCGCGGCGATGTGGGTCGGCCGGTTCTTGTATCTCGGCCGGTGTTAATGAGTGAAGAGCCGGCCCGGCGGCAGGATGGGGCGGGGGCGGCAGCGGCTGGGCGGGGGCGGCCTGGAGATCAATGCCGCTCCGGGCGCGGCTCAGCGTCCCGCTCCTACTCTGAGCACTGAGCCCCCGCTGCTGCTGCTGCTGAGCTCCGCTCGCGAACCCTCCCTCCCTCTCTCCTGGCCGCCGCTCCCCAGGGCTGGTGCTGGACATCGTCCCGGACGCTGCCCGTCTCGTGTTGCATGCTCTCTCTGTGCTGTTCGAGTGCCGCTCCCCGCCACCCAGTCCCGCCCATCCCCCAGTCCCGCCCATCCGCCTCAGGCCACACTGCAGCTCTGGGAGAGGGGAACATTGTCTACAGTCGGTTACCTTCAACGCAATTTAGTGCATTTTATTTGTATCATAAGTACTCGCGGGAAGGTTATTGAAGTACTGTTTTACTGAAATTATACAGTATTAAGTGTTGAAAGGCGAAGTCATTGGAGGTGTGGGATATACATGTCGTGTCTACATTCCTAGTATTCGCATGATCGGATGCAAATATGTTCAAGTTCTACGAATTGTGTGGCACTGAATACTGAATACCCCTCTCACCTCAGTGGTCGTTATTGTATCTAAGCCGCACCCTCTCACATCTGCCTAGCTACACCCGCAGCTCCGTGCCAGTCCCTGCTCTCCTACAACCTGGATCAGCATACCCCCACTGTACCCCAGCGGTCAGCGCGGCCCCGTATCAGTCCCCTGCCCTCTCACAGCCTGGATCAGCATACCCCCACTGTACCCCAGCGGTCAGAGCGGCCCCGTATCAGTCCCCTGCCCTCTCACAGCCTGGATCAGCATACCCCCACTGTACCCCAGCGGTCAGCGCGGCCCCGTGTCAGTCCCCTGCCCTCTCACAGCCTGGATCAACATACCCCCACTGTACCCCAGCGGCCAGCGCGGCCCCGTATCAGTCCCCTGCCCTCTCACAGCCTGGATCAGCATACCCCCACTGTACCCCAGCGGTCAGCGCGGCCCCGTATCAGTCCCCTGCCCTCTCACAGCCTGGATCAGCATACCCCACTGTACCCCAGCGGTCAGCGCGGCCCCGTATCAGTCCCCTGCCCTCTCACAGCCTGGATCAGCATACCCCCACTGTACCCCAGCGGTCAGCGCGGCCCCGTATCAGTCCCCTGCCCTCTCACAGCCTGGATCAGCATACCCCCACTGTACCCCAGCGGTCAGCGCGGCCCCGTATCAGTCCCCTGCCCTCTCACAGCCTGGATCAGCATGCCCCCGCTGTACCCCAGCGGTCAGCGCAGCCCCGTATCAGTCCCCTGCCCTCTCACAGCCTGGATCAGCATACCCCCACTGTACCCCAGCGGTCAGCGCGGCCCCGTATCAGTCCCCTGCCCTCTCACAGCCTGGATCAGCATACCCCCACTGCACCCCAGCGGTCAGCGCGGCCCCGTATCAGTCCCCTGCCCTCTCACAGCCTGGATCAGCATACCCCCACTGTACCCCAGCGGTCAGCGCGGCCCCGTATCAGTCCCCTGCCCTCTCACAGCCTGGATCAGCATACCCCCACTGTACCCCAGCGGTCAGCGCGGCCCCGTATCAGTCCCCTGCCCTCACAGCCTGGATCAGCATAAACCCCACTGTACCCCAGCGGTCAGCGCGGCCCGTATCAGTCCCCTGCCCTCTCACAGCCTGGATCAGCATACCCCCACTGTACCCCAGCGGTCAGCGCAATCAGCCAGGTCTTGTGTGACCGATGGCTTTCGGTCGTCGTGGGATTTGACGGATCGTGTGGGGCCACGGCCAATATCAGGCATGGCACTGCTGAATCTCAGAAAGCGAAAGTGTTCATGTTAGTCCTAAGAATAATAATTTGACGTAGTTCGATCTTCTACTTCCACCCACGACCTCAACTCATATATGTACATGTTTGCGAATTCCTGATTCAAAAATAGTAAATAAATAAAGAGAACTGTGCGACGTAAAGCCACAATAATAATCATTGTTACTCCTGCCACGACCACCGTAATGCAAATTACTAGCGAACCGGAGCACTATGTCACTCGTCGGTAGTACAATGACTAGCATTAGCCGGCACGGAATATTTGTTCCAAATCCACGGCCATACATACTGACTGGCATGACGGATGGCCCTCGCCCAGTCCCGGGTCGGTCGTGCAGCTCATGTGATGGTCCGCAGACGTGACATCGGCTACTGGACGGTCCGAATGAGCCTCATCTGCCCACTGCGCGGTCAATGAGCGCGGTCAATGAGCGCTCTCTATGCGTGTCGTCCGCTGCGGTGCGGTGCTGCCGGCCGGCTACCGGGCGGAAATGGCGTGCCGGTCCGGGACCGGTACCGGTACCGGGTATTGTTTGACCTGGCCGGGTCGTGACGCCGCCGATATACAGACTATCGGGGGGGGAGGGGTCGGAACGATCAAATAACCACACCCGGGGCGGTATTGGCAGTAATAGTGCTGTGTGGCGTGACAAGCAGTTAAGTAGATGCATGCGTATTGTATTTGTTTGTAATCGTTTGCGACAGTGCAATGAAGCGCCAGTGGTTTGTTGAAGTAGAACCTCGCAGTCGACTACAAACATTCCGCCTACTTTTGTTAGGATAGAGCTGACGTGTGCCGTCTTGTTGTCTGGCCTGTTTCTTTTTCAAAGCTGACGTTTATAATAATAATAATAATAATAATAATAACGTTTATTTCGCACCAGCGTTGGTACATATCTTTGCAGCACACACAATGGGAAGGAGATGGTACACAAGACAGACACAACAAAACACAAGTCATACACTAGTCAATGCCCCTCAGCCACTCATGGTGGTCTTGGTTCCACTGTACAACAATCCGACTCAGGTGGGACGCAAAAAGGTTGACAATGTCATTTTTTCCTGCTGCTGGGAAGTTAAGGGCCATTATGTCATACTCCCGTCTAATATGAAGATGCGTTTTTGCTGCGATGCCATTATGGCCTATGACACTTACACACAGGGTTTTTATAATACTATTTTCACTAGAATGAAGCCTCTTGTAAAACAAAAGTTGTCTGCTAGCAACTAGCATAGGACAGGGAAGAAGCTTGAGGGACTTACATAGAACATGATTTCTGGTCCACACTGGCATCTTTACTAATTTCTTGATACATGAGTGATATGCCACACACAGTCCACGGACGGCTTTCTTATCCCTGAGTGTGTCCCACAGCTCACAGCCATACATGTTCATACAGAAGGCTTTAAAGAGCTTGATCACAATGTCCTTGTTGGCATGACCAACCCTAGCACAGATCATATCTGCACTATAATACATAAATCGCTTTACCCTGCGAATGTCCCCTCTGTCACTGATATCGGTGGCCAATATGTGCCCTAGATATTTACATTGATTGACCCAGGCCAGCTTTTGACCACTCAAAGAGATAACTGGGGTCTGTGAACTGGTCAGATGTGAGGATGCATGCGCTCTCTATGCGTGTCGGCCGCAACGGTGCGGCGCTGCTGGCCGGCTGCCGTACGGAAATGGCGTGCCGGACCGGGACCGGGACCGGGTATTGTTTGACCTGGCCGGGTCGTGACGCCAACGATATACAGACTATTGGTGTCTTAGATGATCTAGCCAGTTTCTTTTTAAAGTTGATGCTTAGATGAGTGCCAGCTTTCTCATGATTGCCTCCGTGACTGATGACTTGCTTATTTAGGACCGTCAGCAGGAGTACAGGAGACCTTACACGTGGGATGCTCTCATGAGTGACTGCAACACTTGATAAATGGTCATCTCCTATGACGCTGTTTTCTTTTAATTTGCGACTTATTTTTAAGTTCAAGTAAAAAAGTTCGGCAGATTTTCAATAGGAATGCGTTGACTGGTTTTATTCCTTTCTAGCTTTATTATGATACCACCTGCTGATTTTGCACGAATTTCTATGTGATTTGTTTCACGTCGTCTTTCTGATTTCCAATTATATAACTGTACTGTTGTATCGTATCTTAATTGGATTTCAAGACACTGACTTAAAGGGAATAGTTCACCTTTAACATGGGGTTTTGAACTGAGATAGCCGACAGATTTGTAGAGCAGATCGAAAAATGGGTTGTGGTGAAATAATTACCTCGCTACGCTAAGTAATTTCGACACAGCACTAGTGAGCCCCTTTTAGAAGATGTTTCGGGTCCGCGAAACTTCACAACGGTTGTTTACGTTACAAGCAGCCTGCGCATATATGCCTAAAATCCGCCATTATTGTGAGCAGCTTCCATATACAAGCTACCATATGCATGACATAATACATTGTCATGAAGTTTTTTAAGGCCATGAAGGAGAAAAGAGAAACATGTCTATTTCTCGACGGATATCCATCTATCGTCTTGAAATTTGCTGACTTTTCCCAAAATTGAATGCCGCATGTCGTGTTAAAATTTTGAAGAAAAAAATCGGCCCAGCAGAGGCGGTTTCAGACTCCTGTTTTGGGGAGGGTGTTACGAATGCGGTTGTGCGACGCACACTTCCTTCGTAGTTTGCGGTGCAATAAATGCGTCAGAACATTTTCATTGCAATATGCATCATACATACATTAGTATGTTGGGTGTACAGTACGGTGCAAATGTTCTGTCCACTTCCTCGGTATAACCAGCGCGTCTGTCGGTGCTGCACGCAGTGGAATCCAATGCAACTATGTTTGCCCTCACCTCCTATATCGGGGGCGAGGGCTATAATAATTGTATTGGATTCCACCGCGTGCAGCGCCGACAGAGCCCTGGTGGTGCCGAGGAAATGGACAGAACATCTGCACTGTACAATTTATGGTGTGTCATATTCATATCAATTTCTAAGAAGAAAAACGTCCCTATCATTTTCCTTGGCTCTGAGGACCCAGAAAAACGATGCTGAAGTTCGTTTTCTCCAACTCGCTAAACAAGAGCGGCGCGGAGCACGAGAAGTTTGCCCTATCTCAATACATTAGCGACACCAGCGCCGCCCTGGTGGTGGAAGATTGTACTAACGTACAACCATTCATTCTAAGCATCACTGCGGCTCTCCAATTGCAACGAAGATCACAGAACACAGTCTGATATAATCACGACGCTTTACGCGGCAGTTAGTGCAAACAATAATGTATATTTTAAACAAATGCACCCCATTTGGTGCTGGGGAAAGTTGAGATACCTTCTATCTCATCAGTGACATATCACATAAGTCATAACCCGTACTCTAAGCGTGAATATTGGTTATTGGCCAACGCACCGTGCAACCCCACCAATCACCATAATACGCTATAATAGATTGTTATGAACATATGGATACTATGCAACGTATTGAACATATGAACATTTGAGACTTGGGGACATATAGTCGTTATGACATAGCAACATCTAATTAATTGCCAATGATGTCTTATTTCATCCAATAATTACCCGAATCTGATCACCAAACACTGTTTAGAGAGCAACACCTTCCTAACACTGGCTGCCGTGACGACTAAAAAAAATACAGAACAAACGCCAGCTAAATTCAGCAGCTCACCTACCAACGAACCAACGACAGAAAAATGAAACGGCATCATTTAGCGGACAAACAGAAGGATACATATTACATACATGGATATATACGGCGACGTGCGGGGCGGGGCACAGCGGGGCATGTCACTGGTTTTGAATGTGTTTTATCATGACTGTTTGCTGGTCGCATCTAACACCTGCTGGCGGTGACGGAGCCGGCTGCAGATGAGCCCGTGACGCTGCTCCTCACCAAAAGCCGCACCAGCAGCCTCCGTCACCACCTTCACCGCGTGTTCCACCGCCACCGTGTGCACCGGGTAGGCCCCGACTTGAAGCGGCTGGGTGACGAGGCTCGTCAGCTTCTCATCACAGAGCTCAGACATGAGCGGCGGCTCACTCACCAGCTCCGTCTCCCAGTCGAACAGCTCGGTGATGCTGGTCGCAGCGTAGTTGATGACCGGGAGCGTGTACGCTGATTTCTAACTAGTTCTTCTTCCGGCACATAGGCGCCATATAACCTACCAGTTGCGGCGCCGATAAGCCATAATACTAAATCATCATCATCGTTTTCCAGCACTGAGAGATGACGCTCACAGTCTATGCAAGGACATTTCCATCCTCCTGCGCCACCATAGCCAGCAGCACCGCCTCCGGTTGCGCCCAGTAGGCGTTGCGCTGCGCTACATGAAGGGCCGGATCATGTCTTGCAGCTTGGACGGCAGAACCCGTAGCAGCTGCAAGCTTTAGATGAAGTTGCTGGGGCCTTGCACCAGCCGCTGTGCCTACGGATGCAAAACCACGACGGTATGTAGTAATCTGCCAGGTACTGGATGCTCAGGCAATTGTTCTCTGAGGTGGAGGCAATGGCGATGTACGGGTCGCTGCCAGTGTGATATATACGTCATCTGTCAGTGCCGGAAGAACCAGCCAGTAATCAGCCCATACAGGCCCCGGTCATCAACTACGCTGCGACCAGCATCACCGAGCTGTTCGACTGGGAGATGGAGCTGGTGAGTGAATCGCCGCAAATGTCTGAGCTCGGTGACGAGAAGCTGACGAGCCTCGTCACGCCGCCGCTTCAAGTCGGGGCCTACCCGGTGCACGCGGTGGAGCGCGCGGTGAAGGTGGTGACGGAGGCTGCTGGTGCGGTTTTTGGTGAGGAACAGCGTCACGGGCTCATCTGCAGCCGGCTCCGTCACCGCCAGCAGGTGTTAGATGCGACCAGCAAACAGTCATGATAACACAAACATTCAAAACCAGTGACATGCCCGCCGTGCCCCCCCCCCCCCCCCCCCCACACGTCGCCGTATATATCCATGTTTGTAATATGTATCCTTCTAATGTTTGTCCGCTAAATGATACCGTTGTATTTTTATGTCGTTGGTTCGTTGGTAGGTGCGCTGCCAAATTTCTAATCTGGCGTTTGTTCTGTATTTTTTTTAGTCGTCACGGCAGCCAGTGTTAGGAAGGTGTTGCTCTCTAAACAGTGTTTGGTGATCAGATTCGGGTAATTAATGGATGAAATAAGACATCATTGGCAATTAATTATTAGTTGCTATGTCATAATGACTATATGTCCCAAAGTCCCAAATATTCATATGTTCAATATGTTGTATAATATCCATATGTTCATAACAATCTGCTCTGCGTATTATGGTGATTGTTGGGGCTGCACGATGCGTTGGCCAATAACCAATATTCATGCTTAGAGTACGGGTATGTGATGTCACTGATGAGATAGAAGGTACCTCAAGTTTCCCCAGCATCAAATGGGTTGCATTTGTTTCAAATATGTGTTATTATTTACACTAACTGCCGCGTAAAGCGTCGTGATTATATCAGACTTTGTTCTGTGATCCTCGTTGCAATTGGGGATCCGCAGTGATGCTTAGAATGAATGGTTGTACGTTAGTACAATCTTCCACCACCAGGGCGGCACTGGTGTCGCTAATGTATTGAGATAGGGCAAACTTCTCGTGCTCCGCGCCGCAATGTACATTTTCGGGGCAGAGGCGCACTCAGGTACAAAAAAAAATGGGAGGCGATACCCTCCCTCAAATTAGGCCCAACTTCAAATTAGTAAGATGATAAAAAGCGTTGCGAGCATGATGCACCCCCCCCCCCCCCCCTGTTGTTTACCTGGATCCGCCTATGAGCAATATACTACATTTAACAAATCACAGCAAATAATGTCAACATGTGACGTTCATACCGCCACAAACAAGCACGAACAGCACATATTTCTTCTCAGAAAATCCCCCCATTTTACATATCCTGAATACACCTATGATTTTTAATTTTGGTACTTGTCTTTTGATATATTGAAGACCATTACATTTCAAGCTAAAAAACGTTTGTTGCATGAAAATCGGTCCAACCATATGACCACAATGACCAATAACAAAATAAAAAAATGCCCCCTGGTCCTCCATTTTTGAACAACAACAAAAATCGGGGTTAAAAATCTTTTGATGACAAATCGAATGGTTTTGTGCCATCGAAATCGACCGAGCGGTTCTCGAGATCTCGGGGGGGGGGGCAGAATCTGCCCCTCCCCGCACGTTAACTTAATTCTAGCCGCCCGCAAGGAATAGGGTTAAATGAGTCCCAGTTTTGTTTTGCGAACCGTCATATTTTGCGTTAAGTTGCCATGTCAATGCAGTATACTGTAGCCGATTAATCACTTGCAAGTGAAAAGTCTCAGATTCAGTTTAATGCACTGTCATCATCATGAATGATTTCTGCTAGGAAGTTGGTCATGCAATATATGAATGATGTTGGCCGGAAGTGGGTGGTCGTGGAATACTGGATTGGTCTCTGATTCACGTGTAGGTACCAATCCAGCTGGCCGGACATATTGACTTTGGATTATTAAATCGCGTAGCAATATGATACGGCGGCCGGTATCGTGCCCTTAGGCTCTCCAATACCATCGTCATAGGAAATTGTGTGGGGCGTACTTGGCTACCAGGAGTTGTCCGCTATGTTAGATGCAACAGCTGGTTTCTTGATTAAGTAACGATGTTGTGTGGCTTCCTCTTATGTGGCTGTGTTGATTTACTTTTCCTCTGTGTCTATGTGTTCCACAATATTTTGCTGTTATATTTTGCTACCCTGGAACGAAGCGGGCATTGGTGCGTTTTAAAGGGCATTGGTGCGTTTTAAACGAAAGGTAGCCAAATGAGCGATGCTGCTGGTGGGGACTGCGTCTGTTTGACCTACCTAGGAGGTGTATAGCCATGGTACAATGGCCCCGCATCTGTACAGAACTCCGTATAAGGTACTGTGCTTAGTATCGCACGGTACTGGGCCCGGTCTTGGCTCACTTCCTCTTCCCGTTGGACACACGTGGCCTATCAGCCGTGTGCTGTTACCATCGATTGACCCGGTTCGCTGACCGGACCAAAAGTGGACCACCCAGTGGTTTGCCATCAGACCAAGAAACTGCGAAAAGACGATGAAGCGGTTGTTACCGTGAAACCATAATGACCATCCACTACGGGATGTCAGTTTTGCAGGCCGGTCAGCGGTGCCGTGCGCACCGCAATAGGACTCAGTGTATGACCCTGGTCAGTCTGGATCTGACCCTGGTCAGTCAGTCTGGATCTGATCCTGGTCAGTCAGTCTGGATCTGACTGGTCAGTCTGGATCTGACCCTGGTCAGCCAGTCTGGATCTGACCATGGTCAGCCAGCCTGGATCTGACCCTGGTCAGCCAGCCTGGATCTGACCCTGGTCAGCCAGCCTGGATCTGACCCTGGTCAGCCAGCCTGGATCTGACCCTGGTCAGCCAGCCTGGATCTGACCCTGGTCAGCCAGCCTGGATCTGACCCTGGTCAGCCAGCCTGGATCTGACCCTAGTCAGCCAGCCTGGATCTGACCTGGTCAGCCAGCCTGGATCTGACCCTAGTCAGCCAGCCTGGATCTGACCCTGGTCAGCCAGCCTGGATCTGACTCTGGTCAGTCAGCCTGGATCTGACCCTGGTCAGCCAGCCTGGATCTGACCCTGGTCAGCCAGCCTGGATCTGACTCTGGTCAGCCAGTCTGGATCTGACCCTGGTCAGCCAGCCTGGATCTGACCCTGGTCAGCCAGCCTGGATCTGACCCTGGTCAGCCAGCCTGGATCTGACCCTGGTCAGCCAGCCTGGATCTGACCCTGGTCAGCCAGCCTGGATCTGACCCTGAATATGATCGTAGTCTGCCTGGATCTGACCCTGAATATGATCGTAGTCTGCCTGGATCTGACCCTGAATGTGATCGTAGTCTGCCTGGATCTGACCCTGAATATGATCGTAGTCTGCCTGGATCTGACCCTGAATATGATCGTAGTCTGCCTGGATCTGACCCTGAATATGATCGTAGTCTGCCTGGATCTGACCCTGAATGTGATCGTAGTCTGCCTGGATCTGACCCTGAATATGATCGTAGTCTGCCTGGATCTGACCCTGAATATGATCGTAGTCTGCCTGGATCTGACCCTGAATATGATCGTAGTCTGCCTGGATCTGACCCTGAATGTGATCGTAGTCTGCCTGGATCTGACCCTGAATATGATCGTAGTCTGCCTGGATCTGACCCTGAATGTGATCGTAGTCTGCCTGGATCTGACCCTGAATATGATCGTAGTCTGCCTGGATCTGACCCTGAATGTGATCGTAGTCTGCCTGGATCTGACCCTGAATATGATCGTAGTCTGCCTGGATCTGACCCTGAATATGATCGTAGTCTGCCTGGATCTGACCCTGAATATGATCGTAGTCTGCCTGGATCTGACCCTGAATATGATCGTAGTCTGCCTGGATCTGACCCTGAATATGATCGTAGTCTGCCTGGATCTGACCCTGAATGTGATCGTAGTCTGCCTGGATCTGACCCTGAATATGATCGTAGTCTGCCTGGATCTGACCCTGAATATGATCGTAGTCTGCCTGGATCTGACCCTGAATGTGATCGTAGTCTGCCTGGATCTGACCCTGAATATGATCGTAGTCTGCCTGGATCTGACCCTGAATATGATCGTAGTCTGCCTGGATCTGACCCTGAATATGATCGTAGTCTGCCTGGATCTGACCCTGAATAATATCGTAGTCTGCCTGGATCTGACCCTGAATATGATCGTAGTCTGCCTGGATCTGACCCTGAATGTGATCGTAGTCTGCCTGGATCTGACCCTGAATATGATCGTAGTCTGCCTGGATCTGACCCTGAATATGATCGTAGTCTGCCTGGATCTGACCCTGAATGTGATCGTAGTCTGCCTGGATCTGACCCTGAATATGATCGTAGTCTGCCTGGATCTGACCCTGAATATGATCGTAGTCTGCCTGGATCTGACCCTGAATATGATCGTAGTCTGCCTGGATCTGACCCTGAATGTGATCGTAGTCTGCCTGGATCTGACCCTGAATATGATCGTAGTCTGCCTGGATCTGACCCTGAATGTGATCGTAGTCTGCCTGGATCTGACCCTGAATATGATCGTAGTCTGCCTGGATCTGACCCTGAATATGATCGTAGTCTGCCTGGATCTGACCCTGAATATGATCGTAGTCTGCCTGGATCTGACCCTGAATATGATCGTAGTCTGCCTGGATCTGACCCTGAATATGATCGTAGTCTGCCTGGATCTGACCCTGAATGTGATCGTAGTCTGCCTGGATCTGACCCTGAATGTGATCGTAGTCTGCCTGGATCTGACCCTGAATATGATCGTAGTCTGCCTGGATCTGACCCTGAATGTGATCGTAGTCTGCCTGGATCTGACCCTGAATATGATCGTAGTCTGCCTGGATCTGACCCTGAATGTGATCGTAGTCTGCCTGGATCTGACCCTGAATATGATCGTAGTCTGCCTGGATCTGACCCTGAATGTGATCGTAGTCTGCCTGGATCTGACCCTGAATATGATCGTAGTCTGCCTGGATCTGACCCTGAATATGATCGTAGTCTGCCTGGATCTGACCCTGAATATGATCGTAGTCTGCCTGGATCTGACCCTGAATATGATCGTAGTCTGCCTGGATCTGACCCTGAATATGATCGTAGTCTGCCTGGATCTGACCCTGAATGTGATCGTAGTCTGCCTGGATCTGACCCTGAATATGATCGTAGTCTGCCTGGATCTGACCCTGAATGTGATCGTAGTCTGCCTGGATCTGACCCTGAATATGATCGTAGTCTGCCTGGATCTGACCCTGAATATGATCGTAGTCTGCCTGGATCTGACCCTGAATATGATCGTAGTCTGCCTGGATCTGACCCTGAATATGATCGTAGTCTGCCTGGATCTGACCCTGAATATGATCGTAGTCTGCCTGGATCTGACCCTGAATATGATCGTAGTCTGCCTGGATCTGACCCTGAATGTGATCGTAGTCTGCCTGGATCTGACCCTGAATATGATCGTAGTCTGCCTGGATCTGACCCTGAATATGATCGTAGTCTGCCTGGATCTGACCCTGAATATGATCGTAGTCTGCCTGGATCTGACCCTGAATATGATCGTAGTCTGCCTGGATCTGACCCTGAATATGATCGTAGTCTGCCTGGATCTGACCCTGAATGTGATCGTAGTCTGCCTGGATCTGACCCTGAATATGATCGTAGTCTGCCTGGATCTGACCCTGAATATGATCGTAGTCTGCCTGGATCTGACCCTGAATATGATCGTAGTCTGCCTGGATCTGACCCTGAATATGATCGTAGTCTGCCTGGATCTGACCCTGAATATGATCGTAGTCTGCCTGGATCTGACCCTGAATATGATCGTAGTCTGCCTGGATCTGACCCTGAATATGATCGTAGTCTGCCTGGATCTGACCCTGAATATGATCGTAGTCTGCCTGGATCTGACCCTGAATATGATCGTAGTCTGCCTGGATCTGACCCTGAATATGATCGTAGTCTGCCTGGATCTGACCCTGAATATGATCGTAGTCTGCCTGGATCTGACCCTGAATATGATCGTAGTCTGCCTGGATCTGACCCTGAATATGATCGTAGTCTGCCTGGATCTGACCCTGAATGTGATCGTAGTCTGCCTGGATCTGACCCTGAATGTGATCGTAGTCTGCCTGGATCTGACCCTGAATATGATCGTAGTCTGCCTGGATCTGACCCTGAATGTGATCGTAGTCTGCCTGGATCTGACCCTGAATATGATCGTAGTCTGCCTGGATCTGACCCTGAATGTGATCGTAGTCTGCCTGGATCTGACCCTGAATATGATCGTAGTCTGCCTGGATCTGACCCTGAATGTGATCGTAGTCTGCCTGGATCTGACCCTGAATATGATCGTAGTCTGCCTGGATCTGACCCTGAATATGATCGTAGTCTGCCTGGATCTGACCCTGAATATGATCGTAGTCTGCCTGGATCTGACCCTGAATATGATCGTAGTCTGCCTGGATCTGACCCTGAATATGATCGTAGTCTGCCTGGATCTGACCCTGAATGTGATCGTAGTCTGCCTGGATCTGACCCTGAATATGATCGTAGTCTGCCTGGATCTGACCCTGAATGTGATCGTAGTCTGCCTGGATCTGACCCTGAATATGATCGTAGTCTGCCTGGATCTGACCCTGAATATGATCGTAGTCTGCCTGGATCTGACCCTGAATATGATCGTAGTCTGCCTGGATCTGACCCTGAATATGATCGTAGTCTGCCTGGATCTGACCCTGAATATGATCGTAGTCTGCCTGGATCTGACCCTGAATATGATCGTAGTCTGCCTGGATCTGACCCTGAATATGATCGTAGTCTGCCTGGATCTGACCCTGAATATGATCGTAGTCTGCCTGGATCTGACCCTGAATATGATCGTAGTCTGCCTGGATCTGACCCTGAATATGATCGTAGTCTGCCTGGATCTGACCCTGAATGTGATCGTAGTCTGCCTGGATCTGACCCTGAATATGATCGTAGTCTGCCTGGATCTGACCCTGAATATGATCGTAGTCTGCCTGGATCTGACCCTGAATATGATCGTAGTCTGCCTGGATCTGACCCTGAATATGATCGTAGTCTGCCTGGATCTGACCCTGAATATGATCGTAGTCTGCCTGGATCTGACCCTGAATGTGATCGTAGTCTGCCTGGATCTGACCCTGAATATGATCGTAGTCTGCCTGGATCTGACCCTGAATATGATCGTAGTCTGCCTGGATCTGACCCTGAATATGATCGTAGTCTGCCTGGATCTGACCCTGAATATGATCGTAGTCTGCCTGGATCTGACCCTGAATATGATCGTAGTCTGCCTGGATCTGACCCTGAATATGATCGTAGTCTGCCTGGATCTGACCCTGAATATGATCGTAGTCTGCCTGGATCTGACCCTGAATACGATCGTAGTCTGCCTGGATCTGACCCTGAATATGATCGTAGTCTGCCTGGATCTGACCCTGAATATGATCGTAGTCTGCCTGGATCTGACCCTGAATATGATCGTAGTCTGCCTGGATCTGACCCTGAATATGATCGTAGTCTGCCTGGATCTGACCCTGAATATGATCGTAGTCTGCCTGGATCTGACCCTGAATATGATCGTAGTCTGCCTGGATCTGACCCTGAATATGATCGTAGTCTGCCTGGATCTGACCCTGAATGTGATCGTAGTCAGACGGCGGTAGCAGCGGTCGTTCTATGTGGCAGAATGATCCTGGGTATGACCCTAGTCTGCCTGAATATGGCCCTGAATATGGCCCTGGCTATGACCCTGGGTATGACCGTGGTCCGGCGGCGGCAGGGCGGTCGATGCCGTGACGGACAGTCCCGGCGACGGGTCGATGGCGGCGGCCCATGACTGTGTGACGCCGCCGCGCCGCCCCCGCCGCCGCCCCCGCCGCCGCCCCCGCCCCGCCGTCTGGCCAGCTGACCGATGGACGCGCAGATCACCCCCGGGATGACCGTGTCGTTAGATAGATGAGCCGCTGCCCGCATCGCTTCCGACCCGGGGACGGGGAAGATATTGAAGGGCCGGCTGTACGCGGTCAGAAGTGAAGAAATGGAAGAGCGGGCTGTACGCGTTCATAAGTGAAGAGCGGGCTGTATGGAGTCAGAAGTGAAGAGAGGGAAGAGCGGGCTTTACGGAGTCAGAAGTGAAGAGAGGGAAGAGCGGGCTGTGCGGAGTCAGAAGTGAAGAGATGGAAGAGCGGGCTGTACGCGGTCAGAAGTGAAGAGATGGAAGAGCGGGCTGCCTGTCCGCTGTCAGAAATGTCAGGGATGGTGGCTGTGTTCAGTGTGCTTAAAGGAAACTGTTCACCTTGTCAATGGGGGGTTGAGTTGAGATAACCAAGCTGTTCTCCATGCTCGAAAGTTGACTTGAGAAACTTTAACATCTTCATATAAACCCCTTAATTAATGCAAATTGGCTTACCGGAGTCCTAGAAGCCGGAACGTGTATCCGTCCTATCTCCCATCGCTGATTGGCTGATTTGACGTATGATTATGACGTATGGCTTGGGAATACATATTTTATACATTGAAATATATAGCGCTGGACAAGAGAATGCTGCTTCAGTACCTTATTCCCTTCATTCATTGCACGAATGAACTTTGAGAGATATATCGTGATAATCATCGATAAACACTTTTCTCAGCAATATTCTTAGTGGAATTATACGTCACGCACGTGCAGATGTCATTGTGTGCTTCTTAGCAATCTGATTTCGAATTAATTCACTCAATTCAGAGGAAAAATCTGAATTGGAACCAAATAACTGACATTATAATTTGCTTTTTCCGCGTTCATATATATTTGTATGGCTTACTAGTAACATGATAATTCATTTATAGTTTCTCTCAATTATTTCTAAGTTCTTTTTAGGTGAGCAGTTACCTTTAACACGCGCAGTGGAGAGGGGTATGCCACTAACACGCAGTGGAGGGGAGGGCACTTTAGTGCGCCCCCCCCCCCCCCCAAGATCTCTGAAAGTATGAGAGCTAGAACGATCAAACTTGCGTGGTAGTTAGATGCTAGAATGATCTACATTTTCTTAAATTTTCGTCACCTTCGGTCAATATCTTCAAGGTCAAACGAGGTCACGAAGGTCAAATTTGGCCAAATGTCACATTTTTTTAGAATTTGACCTCTGTGACGTCACAGGTCACCATCCATGTGTCCAAAGTTGTTTCCGGGGATGAACATTAACATTGTCTTCCGAATGGTGTTTCGACCCGACTGTTGGTTCCGAAGATATCGCTTTGCCGACCTCGATTCTGGCCGCCATCTGGGACGGAAAATCCATACAACTAAAAAATTTGACTGCCGAGTTCGATTTTATTTTGCGTCAAACGATCCGCTATTGAGTTGGCGTTAATGTCTCGCAAAGAACACCGCCCTGCTCCGCTTTTTTTTTTAGCTATTCACGAAAAACATGGGGGGGGGCACAAAGGTGCCCCCACCCTCCACTCACTGCGCGTGTTAACCCTCCCCCTACGGGGGGTCCTAAAACGACCCCCCCTGAGGTTTTTCTTGCATAACTTGTAAGACACGCGGCGCATCTTGCTGAAATGTTTAGTAGCTAAGTATACAACAATTATACGTATGCTGTAAAAATTGCATTGAAATTGGTTGCGGAATTTGGGAAATAACGATGTTTTAATGACGTCATGTTGGTGGAAAAACGAGAAATGTTCGAAAAATCGTAGAAAACAGAGTTTTAAAGCAAATTGCAAACGCGATTAAGGGAAGATATAAAAAGCTCAGGGTCCCTTCAGATCGTCTAGGGGCCCCTCCGATCTTTTCAACGCCCTTCCGACCTGTTCAGGGACTCATCTGGGATCCGCGAAAAGGCATGATGCGGAGTGGGTGATATATGTTAAATGCAAAGAGGACTTCTCCACAAGAAATATAAAAACATCGGAGCTTTCGGGTACATTGTAACACCCTTCGTTAGCGATTAAGAGGTATTCGGTAACAGGCCATTGCTTGTCTTAAAAACGAGCAATGACTGGGCCATTCTTATAAAAATAAATCGAGCCGTGGATCGATTTTGTTTTCTTCAAGAATGGCCTCAGGAACACGGGAGATGTTTAGCGTCGAAACAGCGCCTCAGAAATGCCACAGCAAAGCCAAATAATATGCAGGTATTTTACACACTGCCCAAACATAACAAATTTCCAGTCCTGAGGCCATTCTTTAAAAAAAAATCGAGCCACGGCTCGATTTTTTTTTATAAGAATGGCCTCAGATATTTGTTTTCATCGAAACGTTTATTTATGGCACAGAGGCAAAGTCATTATACATTATTACCGATAGTTTTTTTGTTTGCTCATGTGAGGTTTGATTGTTTAGGGGGGCAAACAGACCACTTTATGCCTTGGGGGAGGGGCATAGTCCTAAATGCCCCCCCCCCCCCTGGATCCGCCAGTGCTTACATTTACATGTTAGGATTGATCTTCATTTTAAAGCAGAGCTCAAAGTATGCAAGACTCAGGGGGATTTTGCTTGGTTCGTTAAGATTTGCAATGAAAAGTGAAAAAAACGATTTTGTTAAAATTAGTCAAGGAAAATGAACGTACAACCAGCCAAATGTTGTGCATGTATTTCGCCTGAAATGGGTGATCTGGCGCTTCCGTCCACAAACTTCAGTTTAGGTCGCGTTTTTCATATGCTAGCAAAGGTTAACAGGAAAAACCAATGCCAAATGATACAAATTCAGAGAATTTCGGTTCCGGGCAGTGCAGTTTGAAGAGAAAATGTGAACCTGCATTGTTTTAATCCGGCAGGCTGTAGGGCGCACTGTGCAGTGTGTACTGCCCAAACATAACAAGTGTCCAGCCCTGACGCCATTCTTATCAAACAAAATGAGCCAGCGGCTCGATTTTTTTAAAATAAGAATGGCCTCTGTTGAACTTCTTTAAGCCCTGACTTGATGGTAAGAGCTGTTGGTAATGTTTAATGTTAATGTTAGTGATGGTAATGTTTTCCAAAGTTTCGAGTTTTCACACTGTGAATAGCTGGATTTTGACTGCTGCAAAGTAAATTGTTACGATAAATTGTTAGCAATCCGCCAGTGCCCCTCAGACTGTTGTTTTCTGGAAGGGGGAGGCTAGGTCAAGGTCACGTCGCCCCGTCCGGCACTGGTTATATACTGGAAGTTCGAAGCTAAGGTCAAGGTCAGACCTCCTTCCATCGGAGAAGGGCCGGCCATTTGTCCGTGATGGATGTGCCGGCGTTATTGTTGAAGATTGGCCGGCCGGTGACCTGAGAGAGCGGGCCTGATGTATGGAGGGACGGCCGCCGATTCACCGGGGACCCCGCCTCCGGTCTGCCTGCTCGGCTTCCTAGAATCCCCGGCCGACGGTGCGCGGTCCGCAGCCGGCAGTCCACTGCACTGAGACAAAGACAGCAGGGCAGCAGCCACGACAAATCGACACCAAAAAGTATCCAATTTGTCACACTCATATTTGTGAAAATTCTGAAAATGGGTTTATAGAGTAATCTTGGGCGCTAAAGCCAGCTGTGACAGTCTTTTTTAGATCAACGGTCACCGAGTAATAGCCTCGGTCATTTTTGAGAGGTCATGTTGTAAGGCCATCTTGAACGTCTGTAGCTTGTCAACAAACAGCACGAACGTAATATAATATCTTATGGTTGAGCTCGCACTGATGCGAGGAAACTTTTGTCAATTTCTGATTTTTTCATTTGTTTTGTGTTTTTTGACCCCATGACCTCGTGACCTAGTTTTCCATGAAATACTTTGATCTGTGGCACCTCAAAATGTGCATTTTGTCTGAAGCCAAATCAGTCCTTATGAATATTTGTTTAAGTTTAAAAAATGCGTTTGCCTATAAAAAGTACTTTTAAGCTTCGCAAAAACTCCGGTAGGCGGCGCTGCGAGCACATCAGTGTATCTTCATACTGGGTAGAGATATCGAGATGCGGTAAACGGCAGTGGATGTCTCAAGTATTCTGAGACGAAATGTAAAAATACTTGTGTGATCTAAGGTCGTCATTTTAAGTCAAGTCATATTTAAGGTAAAATATTGAAATTGCGACCTTAATATGACCTTGACCTTGGTAGATATATCGAGATGCAGTAAACAACAGTGGGTAGGTCTAAGTATTCTGAGACGAAAATGTAGAATACTTTTGTGATCTGAGGTGAATGTAAAGGTCGTATTTAAGGTCAAATGTTGCAGGTAGCGCTTTGAACACATTTCTGTGTATCTCTAGACTGGGTAGAGCTATAGAGGATTCTTCATGGCTCCGAGTGGAAGATAAGGATATCTTTTCCAAGCGTGTGATTGAAAAACCGAGCGACGAAGGAGCGAGTTTTTTTCAGGAACACGCGCGAAAAAGATTTCCTATCTTGCACGAGGGAGACTTGAATAATTATATATTATTCAAGTCTCTTATATAGAAGAGCGGGACTAAGTAGAGGTTGATTCAGTCCAGTTCAGTTCAGTACTTGATTTTTCGTCGAAACTCACGTGACCTTATGACATCTCAGAGGGATTAAAAAAACACATTATTTCACTTTGTCGTTGAATGTGCATTCAACCTTTTTATCTTTGCATCTCAGCGGAGTGCAAATATAACCAATATTATTGCACTGCGGACCCAATGGAAAATCAACCTCTACTAGAAACATATCGAGATGCTGTAAACGACAGGTCGGAGTATTCTGAGACGGAAATATACAAACACTTTTGTGATCTGAGGTCAAGGTCAGTCATATTTAAGGTCAAATATTGCAATTGCGACCTTATATATGAGCTTGACCTTGACCTCAGATCACAAAAGTATTTGTACATTTTTTGTCTCAGAATACGTATCCTATTCACTATCGTTTACCGCATCTCGATATCTCTACCCTGTCTTGAGATACACATACATGTATGCAAAGCGCTACCTGCAATATTTGACCTTAAATACGACCTTGACCTTGATCACAAAAGTATTCTTACATTTTCCTCTCAGAATACTTAGACCTATCCACTGTCGTTTACTGCATCTCGATATCTCTACCCAGTCCGAAGATACACAGATATGTGTTCGCAGCGCCGCCTACCTGAGTTTTTGCGAAGCTTAAAAGTACTCTTTATAGGCAAAGCGCAGTTTTCTTTACATTTTATTTAAAAAGAATATTCATAAAGACTGATTTGGCTTCAGACAAAAATGCACATTTTGAGGTGCCACAGATCAAAGTATTTCATTGGAAAACAAGGTCACGAGGTCATGGGGTAAAAAAACATCCGAAATTGCAAAAAGTTTCCTCGCATCAGTGCGAGCTCAACCATATGCAATTACATTACGTTCGTGCTGTTGGTTGACAAGCTACAGGCGATCAAAGATGACCTTACAACGTGACCTCTCAAAAATGCCCGAGGCTATAACTCGGTGACCGTTGATCTGAGAGAGAAAAATGCCTCAGCTGGCTTTAGCGCCCGAGATTACCCTATAAACCCATTTTCAGAATTTTCCAAAGTATGAGGGTGGCCTTGGTCGATTTGTCGAGGAATCCCCAGCAGTCTGAGTCTGCAGTCTGTGGCGACAGGCCACTGTAGGAGCGAGCAGCCTGCAGTCGGCAGGCTGTGACGTCAGTCTGCTGCAGGATGCACCAGACCGCAGCCTGAAATCTGAAGACCCAGTCCTCTGTATTGTTGCATATTATGCACAGTGGAATAGCCCGCCCAGAGACTACGCAGCTCATAACCCCGGAGTTGCGGCGCCCTAAAACCCCAAAACACACAGACTACACAGCTGCTGTTATCGGTGTATCCCTTCCCTCCGCTGTCCCGCCCGACCGTGTCTCGGTGGCCAGTCCAGTGTGTCGGCTCTCTCCGCTGTCCTGTCCGGCCCTGTCTCGAGGAACAGTCTGCAGTCCCCGCTGTCCTGTCCGGCCGTGTCTCTGTGGCCGATGTGAGCGGCCGTTGTCCTGTCTGGCCGTGTCTCGGTGGCCGATGTGAGCGGCCGTTGTCCTGTCTGGCCGTGTCTCTGTGGCCGATGTGAGCGGCTGTTGTCCTGTCTGGCCGTGTCTGTGTGGCCGATGTGAGCGGCCGTTGTCCTGTCTGGCCGTGTCTCGGTGGCCGATGTGAGCGGCCGTTGTCCTGTCTGGCCGTGTCTGTGTGGCCGATGTGAGCGGCCGTTGTCCTGTCTGGCCGTGTCTCGGTGGCCGATGTGAGCGGCCGTTGTCCTGTCCGGCCGTGTCTGTGTGGCCGATGTGAGCGGCCGTTGTCCTGTCTGGCCGTGTCTCGGTGGCCGATGTGAGCGGCCGTTGTCCTGTCTGGCCGTGTCTCTGTGGCCGATGTGAGCGGCCGTTGTCCTGTCTGGCCGTGTCTCTGTGGCCGATGTGAGCGGCCGTTGTCCTGTCTGGCCGTGTCTCTGTGGCCGATGTGAGCGGCCGTTGTCCTGTCCGGCCGTGTCTCTGTGACCGATGTGAGCGGCCGTTGTCCTGTCCGGCCCTGTCTCGGCGGTCGATGTGCGGCGGCTGGACGTGACAGCGGCGGCTCTGTTTGCCGGCCTGTGTCGCTCCTCCTCTGGTCCCGACAGCGCTGTATAGGTGTGTGCGGATGTCAGTCCAGCACAGCTGCATGTCCGTTGCCCAGGACAACAGCCGCCGCCGGACTTTGTACGTGAAAAGGCTCACAGACCGGCGACGGCCGCTGTGGTAATAACAATGTTTTGTTATTAAGATGTCGCTGGAAAGTTTTATCAACGAAAAATCGTTGGATATTTTTCGCTGCTTCCTGATATTTAGGTACGGAATAGCGTTGAATGTGATTTGTGTGTTTGTGCTGACCTGGTTTGTTCGGACATAGTTCGGCTCCGGCTCAGCCTTGTCCGCTCCGTTCCCGGGAGAGGTCAGTATTGCCGGCCCGCGGCCGTCTGGACAAACATCGGCCTGACCTGTCTCTGCCCGCGGCGGTGTCTCCCTCCCGGGACCTGATGGTGGCCTCCCCATCACGGGAATTCCCGGGGGTCGGCCGCCGCATCCATACAGGATCAGCCGGCCCTGCCCCGGCTCCGGGGGTCTGAGGTCTGGGGAGCGGCTCACGGAGGGAGGGCAGGACCCCGGGTCCGGGTCCCGAGCCGGTCTGTAGTGTGCTGTGTCTGTAGAGCGGCTCACGGAGGGAGGGCTGGACCCCGGGTCCGGGTCCCGAGCCGGTCTGTAGTGTGCTGTGGCTGGAGAGCGGCTCGCGGAGGGAGGGCTGGACCCCGGGTCCTGGTCCCGAGCCGGTCTGTAGTGTGCTGTGCCTGTAGAGCGGCTCGCGAAGGGAGGGTTAAGGATGTCGGCCCGTCTCCAGAATGAGAATGGACCGTTAGTATTTGTGTTTTGGATTTCGTTGTCAGCGGGGAGCAAATCTGACGGAGACTGAGGAGATTGAGATGACTGAGACAAGAACTTTGGATCGCAGCACGGACACGCATATAGTTACATCATTTTACACTATTTACTCCGGGATACAGTTACATCATTTTACACTATTTACTCCGGGATATAGTTACATCATTTTACACTATTTACTCCGGGATATAGTTACATCATTGTACACTATTTACTCCGGGATATAGTTACATCATTTTACACTATTTACTCCGGGATATAATTACATCATTGTACACTATTTACTCCGGGATATAGTTACATCATTTTACACTTTACTCCGGGATATAGTTACATCATTTTACACTATTTACTCCTTGCATTGTCGGTGCGGTTTTATTGTTTATAATGGCCGTGTCTTGCTAATACTTAGGGTTGCTCGAATAATGTAATGGTTAATTGTTGTTAAGTTGGACAGTTTACGACAGATAGTAATTTGTTTTTTTCTGCTTTGATGTGCTGCGACGGTGACTTTATACGGGTCCAACAAACATTATGTGTGCTTAACTTTGCTTCAAAGTGTTTGGAAGGAAGTTAATCTTTTAGACCGCGTTTTGAAGCGGTTCTCGGGAAGCTAATTAGCCTTGTATTATTAAGTTTTCGTCTATGCATACATTCGCCTAGTCCCTGGGGTGCAACCGGTGAGGAAGTGTACAAATGTACAGAGTAGAAAGCACCGTTACTTTCCTGGATGAATCATACCGTGACTCAGACCTCAGATAAGGTATGTGGGAGATAATTTTCCTGCCGTTTCCCGATACATTGCTCGGTTGAGCTCACGTGACACTTGACAGTGCTGAGACAGGCCGCGTCAGATGACATTAGCACGACTCTCGCCCTGCCGCCGGCCGAGCGTGGCCGTATGAGCGTGACCATATCCCCGTGTCGGCCGGCCGGGACGACTCTCGCCCTGCCGCCGACCGAGCGTGGCCGTATGAGCGTGACCGTATTCCCGTGTCGGCCGGCCGGGACGACTCTCGCCCTGCCGCCGACCGAGCGTGGCCGTATGAGCGTGACCATATCCCCGTGTCGGCCGGCCGGGACGACTCTCGCCCTGCCGCCGACCGAGCGTGGCCGTATGAGCGTGACCATATCCCCGTGTCGGCCGGCCGGGACGACTCTCGCCCTGCCGCCGACCGAGCGTGGCCGTATGAGCGTGACCATATCCCCGTGTCGGCCGGCCGGGACGACTCTCACCCTGCCGCCGACCGAGCGTGGCCGTATGAGCGTGACCATATCCCCGTGTCGGCCGGCCGGGACGACTCTCGCCCTGCCGCCGACCGAGCGTGGCCGTATGAGCGTGACCATATCCCCGTGTCGGCCGGCCGGGACGACTCTCGCCCTGCCGCCGACCGAGCGTGGCCGTATGAGCGTGACCATATCCCCGTGTCGGCCGGCCGGGTCCGCGGTGGCCGGTGTGGAGGTGCGTGTCGGCGGACGATCTGCCGTGCTTCCTCCCGTCCACACGCACGGCGCTACCGTCGGCACGCACGGCGCTGCGGCCTCTAATTGCCACCCCCCGTCCGGTCAACCATGTCATCTGTCACCGGGGCCCGCCACCCTGCGCTGCCCTGTGACCGGGGCCCGCCACCCTGCGCTGCCCTGTGACCGGGGCCCGCCACCCTGCGCTGCCCTGTCACCGGGGCCCGCCACCCTGCGCTGCCCTGTGACCGGGGCCCGCCACCCTGCGCTGCCCTGTGACCGGGGCCCGCCACCCTGCGCTGCCCTGTGACCGGGGCCCGCCACCCTGCGCTGCCCTGTCACCGGGGCCCGCCACCCTGCGCTGCCCTGTCACCGGGGCCCGCCACCCTGCGCTGCCCTGTCACCGGGGCCCGCCACCCTGCGCTGCCCTGTCACCGGGGCCCGCCACCCTGCGCTGCCCTGTCACCGGGGCCCGCCACCCTGCGCTGCCCTGTGACCGGGGCCCGCCACCCTGCGCTGCCCTGTCACCGGGGCCCGCCACCCTGCGCTGCCCTGTGACCGGGGCCCGCCACCCTGCGCTGCCCTGTCACCGGGGCCCGCCACCCTGCGCTGCCCTGTGACCGGGGCCCGCCACCCTGCGCTGCCCTGTGACCGGGGCCCGCCACCCTGCGCTGCCCTGTCACCGGGGCCCGCCACCCTGCGCTGCCCTGTCACCGGGGCCCGCCACCCTGCGCTGCCCTGTCACCGGGGCCCGCCACCCTGCGCTGCCCTGTCACCGGGGCCCGCCACCCTGCGCTGCCCTGTGACCGGGGCCCGCCACCCTGCGCTGCCCTGTCACCGGGGCCCGCCACCCTGCGCTGCCTTGTCACCGGGGCCCGCCACCCTGCGCTGCCCTGTCGTCGGGACCCGCCACCCTGCGCTGCCCTGTCGTCGGCGCTGTGGCTCTCGAAGGACCGCAGGCGGAACACGGCCAAACTCTGTGTACAGCGTGGCGACTCCAGGGAAATTCGCCTCACTCGCGACTCTGTCCCCGGTGGACTCGGCCATTACGGCCTATTTCGAACGCAGAGTGTTGAGCGCTAACTCTTCGAATGCCTGTCTCCTGCATGCAGCCTTTGGACTCTGTGCGTGTGCAGTTGACGGAGGAATGTACGCCTGTGCCCGCCAGGTGCTGTTCCACCCGGTGTGCAGTCTGGTGGTGTCTGTGTGTGTGTGTGTGTGTGTGTGGTTGACTGAGGATTGTATGCATGTCTTGCCATCAGGTGCTGTTCCACCCGGTGTACAGTCTGGTGGTGTCTGTGTTTGTGTGTGTGTGTGTGTGGTTGACTGAGGATTGTATGTACGTCTTGCCATCAGGTTCTGTTCCACCCGGTGTACAGTCTGGTGGTGTCTGTGTCTGTCTGTGTTTGTGTGTGCAGTTGACTGAGGATTGTATGTATGTCTTGCCATCAGGTGCTGTTCCACCCGGTGTACAGTCTGGTGGTGTCTGTGTGTGTGTGTGGTTGACTGAGGATTGTATGTATGTCTTGTCATCAGGTGCTGTTCCACCCGGTGTGCAGTCTGGTGGTGTCTGTGTGTGTGTGTGTGGTTGACTGAGGATTGTATGTATGTCTTGCCATCAGGTGCTGTTCCACCCGGTGTACAGTCTGGTGGTGTCTGTGTGTGTGTGTGGTTGACTGAGGATTGTATGTCTTGTCATCAGGTGCTGTTCCACCCGGTGTACAGTCTGGTGGTGTCGGCCAGCGAGGACGCCTCCATCAAGGTGTGGGACTTTGAGACGGGCGACTACGAACGAACACTGAAGGGTCACACGGACAGTGTGCAGGACATCGCGTTCGACCACTCCGGCAGCTTCCTCGGTCAGTGATATCCCACGAATGGCACTCAACAAAACTAGAGCCGGCGGCCAAATGGTGGTTACTTGAATTCGTCCTATGATGTACAATACGGGGATGATATTGTTACAACTGCAAACATTATTGTTTCGATAAATCCCGAACAATGCGTTGTGTATTTTCTCCGACACGATTCCAAAAGCTTGTGTCACTTTTAACCCTCGCCCTACGCGAGCTTTTTTCACCTTCGCCCTACGGGGGTCCAAAAAGACTCCCCCCCCCCCTGTTAACTTCCAAACCAAGCAACATAGAGCAACGCGGTAAGAACCAACATGTTGCCTGTCATGTTTTGAATCTAACGGTATGCAATTTTTAGGTTTCGGGTCAACGAGTGACCTTCCAGGTCAAGTGAATGGTCTCGATCGACCACGTCCAGAACAGCGATTTTGCTGTCAGAAAACCTCAAAATGAGAAATTGATAAATGTAAATAAAAAGGCATGTTCCTAGACCAGTTTTGTCTAAAAAATACAGAAAAGATAATTATTTATTCGTATCTTGTCAAAAAAAAGTATAAAAAAGTTATTAAAAAAATACGTCATGAATTTCTTACACTTAGGGAGCCATCACTCGGTCAAAAATAGATATATTTCTTTGAAATTTGGTTTGAGTATTGTCCATACTCAGTTCTCTCACACATATTCCGTTTTTTTTAACATCCTTGAAAAATTTGATTTTGTGGCGATTTTAAAAAAAAGTTAATGTTCATTGTGGGGGTCAAAACCCCAAAATTTCGAAAATCCGAGATCGCCATTTTAAGGATAATGACATTTTATATCTTTGCTTAATTGCGTTTGCAATTTTCTTCAAAACTCTGTTTTCTACGATTTTTTGCAAACATTTATCGTTTTTTCACCAACATGACGTCATCAAAACATCATTATTTCCCAAATTTCTCAACCAATTTCAATGAAATTTTACGGCATACGTATAATTGTTGTATACTTAGCTACTGAAAATTTCAGCAAGATGCGCCCCATATCTAAAAAGTTTTGCAAGAAAAACCTCAGGGGGTCGTTTTAGGACCCCCCCCCCCCCCCCCCCCCCCGTAGGGCAAGGGGTAAGATCTAAATGTGGAGAATTCCGCTTGGCGGGGAATTCAGGATAAGTAAGCATGCGCTATGCATCAGCATGCATTGAACTCATGAGATGTCATGAAGACACTAAAGTTAACGCATTTGCCTGATGTGACGAGAGTAGTCGAGCTGGCAATAGCATTAAACGAAGTCACGTGTATGCAGTTGTTCGTGTGTCGAAAGCGAAACGTCTCTAAACCTTCGCTACAACTAGGCTAGACAGCAGAAGCGCAGAAGTGCTGGTCCGTTGCTTCACTGGGCGTGATATGCATCAGTGTAAATTTGTGTGGGACAGCCTTATAGCTGAGTGGGGTGATTTACGCTGGCGGCAGTGCGGGGCGAGTGACAGTGGTTGGGGGAAGTCACCCCCGAGGGGCTCCTCGCCGCCCTCCCATGCCGGCCATTCGGCTGTGGCTCTTCAACATACTGCTATCGGCCGGGGAGACAGGCTATGGTGCGGCTGCTGTCGGCCGGGGAGACAGGCTATGGTGCGGCTGCTGTCGGCCAGTGTCTGGCAGACATACGGACCCTAAAAAGATGGACAGAAACTTCCTGCACAAGTGGGGAAACGACAACAGCAAAAAACTGCCAGAGTGCAGGCTTTGAAAGACAGCACATCAAGTATGTATTAATCGAAATCCCTCAGGCCTGAGTGGCTTTCAACTTTGTATAATTTGCCTTCTTTGTGCGGTTTTTAGCAGCTTCTATTAAAAAGTTCCTTAATTGCGTTGCAAGCTTCCGTCGACCTTTTCACGGTCGACCTTTTCACGTTTGCCTGGCCTGACCGCTCTGGGGCAACGGACGGTGATGAGGTAGTGAACTGAGATGTGGGGAGGTCACTGGCAGATAACCGAGCTGGAGAGGTCACCAGAAGAGAACCGAGCTGGAGAGGTCACCAGAAGAGAACCGAGCTGGAGAGGTCACCAGAAGATAACCGAGCCGGAGAGGTCACCAGAAGAGAACCGAGCCGGAGAGGTCACCAGAAGATAACCGAGCCGGAGAGGTCACCAGAAGAGAACCGAGCCGGAGAGGTCACCAGAAGATAACCGAGCCGGAGAGGTCACCAGAAGATAACCGAGCCGGAGAGGTCACCAGAAGAGAACCGAGCCGGAGAGGTCACCAGAAGATAACCGAGCCGGAGAGGTCACCAGAAGATAACCGAGCTGGAGAGGTCACCAGAAGATAACCGAGCCGGAGAGGTCACCAGAAGATAACCGAGCTGGAGAGGTCACCAGAAGAGAACCGAGCCGGAGAGGTCACCAGAAGATAACCGAGCCGGAGAGGTCACCAGAAGAGAACCGAGCTGGAGAGGTCACCAGAAGAGAACCGAGCTGGAGAGGTCACCAGAAGATAACCGAGCCGGAGATGTCACCAGAAGAGAACCGAGCTGGAGAGGTCACCAGAAGAGAACCGAGCCGGAGAGGTCACCAGAAGATAACCGAGCCGGAGAGGTCACCAGAAGAGAACCGAGCCGGAGAGGTCACCAGAAGAGAACCGAGCTGGAGATGTCACCAGAAGATAACCGAGCCGGAGAGGTCACCAGAAGATAACCGAGCCGGAGAGGTCACCAGAAGAGAACCGAGACGGAGAGGTCACCAGAAGATAACCGAGCCGGAGAGGTCACCAGAAGATAACCGAGCCGGAGAGGTCACCAGAAGAGAACCGAGCTGGAGATGTCACCAGAAGAGAACCGAGCTGGAGAGGTCACCAGAAGAGAACCGAGCCGGAGAGGTCACCAGAAGAGAACCGAGCCGGAGAGGTCACCAGAAGAGAACCGAGCCGGAGAGGTCACCAGAAGAGAACCGAGCCGGAGAGGTCACCAGAAGATAACCGAGCCGGAGAGGTCACTGGAAGATAACCGAGCCGGAGAGGTCACCAGAAGATAACCGAGCTGGAGATGTCACCAGAAGAGAACCGAGCTGGAGAGGTCACCAGAAGAGAACCGAGCTGGAGAGGTCACCAGAAGAGAACCGAGCTGGAGATGTCACCAGAAGAGAACCGAGCTGGAGAGGTCACCAGAAGAGAACCGAGCCGGAGAGGTCACCAGAAGAGAACCGAGCCGGAGAGGTCACCAGAAGAGAACCGAGCCGGAGAGGTCACTCCGTCATGACCCCCGAGTGACTCACGGGCCGGCCGCTGCCAGACGTGGTCGATGGCCGGCCGAAGCGGCCATCAGTCCCGAATGGGACGCTATAACTCGCTAGTTGGCCCGCTGTAACTCGTGATTCCCGCCGACCGCCGCCTGGCTGCCGCCGCCCGGCCGGCCCGGTATAGATTGCAGCGCACAGTTTGACCATTAATCAGCCTTTTCTGGGCGTCTGTGCGCCCGGCCAGCGACTGACGAGCGCCGACCGGCCGGCTGCTTCTTAATCAGGTTTGACTCGGCTGGCCGCTGCCGCCGCTGATGCCGCTGCTGCAGCGGTGATCGTCGGATCGTGAGCCAGTGGCAGCCAGGTGGCCGGAACAGATGAGCAGTCATTCTCCGGCGCTGATGGGAACTTTCCAGCAGCGCGATCGGTGCACCCCGCCGCCAGAAACCGGCTTAACTCGCAGATTTGGGCGGTGGTGGCTTTCAGCCAAAACGGAAATGAACATGAAAATACAATGGTGCCTTTTAACTTTGAAGTGCAATTAAATTGAAGTTATATTGGAACCAGGTTTCACGTTGAACGTTCGTGTAGTATATTTGGGTTGAGTACGGATTTGAGGGATTCCTGATCTGTCCGCTTGGTGACTGTCCCGTCAATGGGACCAAACCCCGTCGTATAATCTGATGTGTTGGCAGACAAGTCGACACTACCAGTACGAGCGACCGCTGCAGTGTGTCTGCGTGTCGCTTCTCTGTCGATTGACCACGCCCTGACCTCTGTGCCGGCAGTGTCGTGCAGTGCCGACATGTCCATCAAGCTGTGGAGCTTCTCGGGCCACTACGAGTGCCTGAAGACGATGCACGGCCACGACCACAACGTGTCGAGTGTGACGTTCACGCCCGCCGGAGACTTCATCCTGAGCTCTTCCCGTGATAAGACCATCAAGATGTGGGAGGTGGCCACAGGGTGAGTGGTCTGTTCCGTGCTCTATGTCTGGTCAGGCTCGGTCTGAGTCCCGGGATTTATTTACTCCCGTGATCGGCTCCTGGTCTGGTGGGAGTTACCGCTTTCCTTTCGCTTATTTGCCCTTTTTCTTTGTATGGTTTCTTTTCTAAAACCTTATAAAATGCTTGGAGTAAAGTGACGTAAAACGAAATCCACAGAGCTGCCTGCCAATGTTCCCATTTTTGTTCTGCTTTACAAAATGCATGCTTGTATCGCCAACGCTGGTCAAGGCACAGCAGTGTCCCAAAATTTGTCGATTTGGATGGGAAATTGCCCCCAAATGTCAATCATTTTCCACTCTCACTCCCTATTTTAGGAGTGAATTTTCCACTCCCAAATTATGAATTGTGATATTGATTCTGACATAAAAAGGTATTGACTAAAAGTACTTGATTTCAACAAAAGCTACTTTGCTTTTCATATTCAGAACAGAAATCAATATTGTACCATTTTCTACATAATTTTCGACTCTCATGGTCTTTTTTGGCTAGAATTTTCCTCTGACACCCAAGCAAAAATGAAATTTTGTGACACTGAGGCACAGACTTTATTAACGAAAGCAAACTCTAGTAACTGCATTGGTTCGATGGTACAGGGCCGTCTCCGGTGAGCGGCTACACGGGTCTGGATAGCGGCCGGACGTCTGCTGAGCGGGAGGGGGCGGGTCTGTGCGCTCCGCTCTCCTTCCGGTCAAATCCGCCAGACTCCCGATATTGGATTACCGCCGCCACCGCCGCCAGCTGATGGCTGGTGGCGGACAGATAGGGCCGCCTGGATGGGCCCATTGTGGGAGATGGGACAGACGTTCACCTGTGCAGTGTCGCCTCTGCAGGGCTATTTTGGACCATCTCCGGTAGGCAACGGCTACCGCTTCGCATTCACCATCTTGCCAAAGGTCGGACGGTTTAGGTGTATCCATATCGACGTATATATATCTGATCTGTATTAGCTATGTTTGTGTAAGCTCTGTGCTATTTTCTGTGGCTACCACTATGTATATTTCGTTACTCTCGGCTCCATTGCTGGACGTAATATTTATTCAGGTGCCCGTCCATCGCAGCATTGGGCGCTTTCCGCGCATCGTCCAGCTCTCAGTTGTACCTGTTCGTAACTGATCGTCCTCTCTCCCCACGTGCGCTGCAGGTACTGTGTTCGCACCTTCCTCGGCCACCGGCAGTGGGTGCGCATGGTGCGCGTGCACCCGGACGGTCAGATGATGGCCTCGTGCTCTAACGACCAGACGGTGCGCGTGTGGACCATCAACACCAAGGAGTGTAAGGTGCGTGACACTACGGGGCGCGCCCTGCTGACGACGCCCGAGGCCGTCTATCTATGTGTCTGTGTGTCTGCGTGTCTGTGTGTCTGTGTGTCTGTGTGTCTGTGTGTGTGTCTGTGTGTCTGTGTGTCTGTGTGTCTGTGTGTCTGTGTGTCTGCGTGTCTGTGTGTCTGTGTGTGTGTCTGTGTGTCTGCGTGGCTGTGTGGCTGTGTGGCTGTGTGTCTGTGTGGCTGTCTGTGTGTCTGCGTGTCTGTGTGTCTGCGTGTCTGTGTGTCTGCGTGTCTGTGTGTCTGCGTGTCTGTGTGTCTGCGTGTCTGTGTGTCTGTGTGTCTGTCTGTGTGTCTGTCTGTGTGTCTGTCTGTGTGTCTGTCTGTGTGTCTGTGTGTCTGCGTGTCTGCGTGTCTGCGTGTCTGCGTGTCTGCGTGTCTGCGTGTCTGCGTGTCTGCGTGTCTGTGTGTCTGTGTGTCTGTGTGTCTGTGTGTCTGTGTGTCTGCGTGTCTGTGTGGCTGTGTGTATGTGTGTCTGTGTGTCTGTCTGTGTGTCTGCGTGTATGTGTGTCTGTGTGTCTGTCTGTGTGTCTGTGTGTATGTGTGTCTGTGTGTCTGTGTGTCTGCGTGTCTGTGTGTCTGTCCGTGTGTCTGTGTGTCTGTGTGTATGTGTGTCTGTGTGTGTCTGCGTGTCTGTGTGTCTGTCTGTGTGTCTGTCTGTGTGTCTGTGTGTCTGCGTGTCTGCGTGTCTGCGTGTCTGCGTGTCTGCGTGTCTGCGTGTCTGCGTGTCTGCGTATCTGCGTGTCTGCGTGTCTGCGTGTCTGCGTGTCTGCGTGTCTGTGTGTCTGTCTGTGTGTCTGTCTATGTGTCTGTCTGTGTGTCTGTCTGTGTGTCTGCGTGTCTGTGTCTGTGTCTGTGTGTATGTGTGTGTGTGTGTGTGTGTGTGTGTGTGTGTGTGTGTGTGTGTGTGTGTGTGTGTGTGTGTGTGTGTGTGTGTGTGTGTGTGTGTGTGTGTGTGTGTGTGTGTGTGTGTGTGTGTGTGTGTGTGTGTGTGTGTGTGTGTGTGTGTGTGTGTGTGTGTGTGTGTGTGTGTGTGTGTGTGTGTGTGTGTGTGTGTGTGTGTGTGTGTGTGTGTGTGTGTGTGTGTGTGTGTGTGTGTGTGTGTGTGTGTGTGTGTGTGTGTGTGTGTGTGTGTGTGTGTGTGTGTGTGTGTGTGTGTGTGTGTGTGTGTGTGTGTGTGTGTGTGTGTGTGTGTGTGTGTGTCTGTGTGTCTGTGTGTCTGTGTGTCTGTGTGTCTGTGTGTCTGTGTGTCTGTGTGTCTGTGTGTCTGTGTGTCTGTGTGTCTGTGTGTCTGTGTGTCTGTGTGTCTGTGTGTCTGTGTGTCTGTGTGTCTGTGTGTCTGTGTGTCTGTGTGTCTGTGTGTCTGTGTGTCTGTGTGTCTGTGTGTCTGTGTGTCTGTGTGTCTGTGTGTCTGTGTGTCTGTGTGTCTGTGTGTCTGTGTGTCTGTGTGTCTGTGTGTCTGTGTGTCTGTGTGTCTGTGTGTCTGTGTGTCTGTCTGCCTGTGTATCTGCGTGTCTGTGTGCCTGTGTGTCTGTGTGTCTGTATGTGGGTATGTGTGTCTGTGTGTCTGTGTCTGTGTGTCTGCGTGTCTGTGTGTCTGTGTGTGTGTGTGTGTGTATGTCTGTGTGTGTGTCTGTGTGTCTGCGTCTGTGTGTCTGCGTGTATGTCTACCTGTGTGTATGCGTGTCTGTGTGTCTGCGTGTCTGTGTGTCTGTGTGTCTGTGTGTCTGTGTGTCTGTGTGTCTGTGTGTCTGTGTGTCTGTGTGTCTGCGTGTCTGTCTGTCTGTCTGTGTGTCTGCGTGTCTGTGTGTATGTGTGTGTCTGCGTGTCTGCGTGTCTGCGTGTCTGCGTGTCTGCGTGTCTGCGTGTCTGCGTGTATGCGTGTATGCGTGTCTGCGTGTCTGTGTGTCTGTGTGTCTGTGTGTCTGCGTGTCTGTGTGTTTGTGTGTCTGTGTGTCTGTGTGTCTGCGTGTCTGTGTCTGTGTGTTGTGTGTCTGTGTGTCTGTGTGTCTGTGTGTCTGTGTGTCTGTGTGTCTGTCTGTCTGTCTGCCTGTCTGCCTGTCTGCCTGTCTGCCTGTGTGTCTGTGTGTATGTGTGTCTGCGTGTCTGTCTGTCTGTCTGTCTGTGTGTCTGTGTGTCTGTGTGTCTGTGTGTGTGTGTGTGTCTGTGTGTCTGTGTGTCTGTGTGTCTGTGTGTCTGTGTGTCTGTGTGTCTGCGTGTCTGCGTGTCTGCGTGTCTGCGTGTCTGCGTGTCTGCGTGTCTGCGTGTCTGTGTGTGTGTGTGTGTGTGTGTGTGTGTGTGTGTGTGTGTGTGTGTGTGTGTGTGTGTGTGTGTGTGTGTGTGTGTGTGTGTGTGTGTGTGTGTGTGTGTGTGTGTGTGTGTGTGTGTGTGTGTGTGTGTGTGTGTGTGTGTGTGTGTGTGTGTGTGTGTGTGTGTGTGTGTGTGTGTGTGTGTGTGTGTGTGTGTGTGTGTGTGTGTGTGTGTGTGTGTGTGTGTGTGTGTGTGTGTGTGTGTGTGTGTGTGTGTGTGTGTGTGTGTGTGTGTGTGTGTGTGTGTGTGTGTGTGTGTGTGTGTGTGTGTGTGTGTGTGTGTGTGTGTGTGTGTGTGTGTGTGTGTGTGTGTGTGTGTGTGTGTGTGTGTGTGTGTGTGTGTGTGTGTGTGTGTGTGTGTGTGTGTGTGTGTGTGTGTGTGTGTGTGTGTGTGTGTGTGTGTGTGTGTGTGTGTGTGTGTGTGTGTGTGTGTGTGTGTGTGTGTGTGTGTGTGTGTGTGTGTGTGTGTGTGTGTGTGTGTGTGTGTGTGTGTGTGTGTGTGTGTGTGTGTGTGTGTGTGTGTGTGTGTGTGTGTGTGTGTGTGTGTGTGTGTGTGTGTGTGTGTGTGTGTGTGTGTGTGTGTGTGTGTGTGTGTGTGTGTGTGTGTGTGTGTGTGTGTGTGTGTGTGTGTGTGTGTGTGTGTGTGTGTGTGTGTGTGTGTGTGTGTGTGTGTGTGTGTGTGTGTCTGTGTGTCTGTGTGTCTGCGTGTCTGCGTGTCTGTGTGTCTGTCTGCCTGTGTGTCTGCGTGTCTGTGTGTCTGTGTGTGTGTGTGTCTGCGTGTCTGCGTGTCTGTGTGTCTGCGTGTCTGTGTCTGCGTGTCTGTGTCTGCGTGTCTGTGTGTTGTGTGTCTGTGTGTCTGTGTGTCTGTGTGTCTGCGTGTCTGCGTGTCTGTGTGTCTGCGTGTCTGTGTGTCTGCGTGTCTGTGTCTGTGTATTTGTATCTGTCTGCCTGTGTGTCTGTGTGTCCGTGTGTCTGTGTGTCTGTGTGTCTGTGTGTCTGTGTGTCTGTGTGTCTGTGTGTCTGTGTGTCTGTGTGTCTGTGTGTCTGTGTGTCTGTCTGCCCGTGTGTCTGTCTGCCTGTGTGTCTGCGTGTCTGTGTGTGTCTGTGTGTCTGTGTGTCTGTGTGTCTGTGTGTCTGCGGTCCGGGTCAGACTGACTGCCGACTGCTAACTGGGCTGTTATCGGCCCGCCACAGACGGCCAGTGAAGGGAGGGCAGACGGAAGGCGGGCCTGTGTCGCCTGGTCGATAGGGGCCTGCAGCCGCCTGATTTACCGCTCTGCCCGTGTGTTTTGGCGTCAGGCCGCGTCTGCAACGCCGCGTGATGGTCCCCTCGCCACCACAATTGCCACCACCGCCGCCACCGCCACCGCCACCGCCACCGCCACCGCCACCGCCACCGCCACCGCCACCGCCACCGCCACCGCCACCGCCACCGCCGCCGCCACCGCCACCGCCACCGCCACCGCCACCGCCGCCGCCGCCGCCGCCGCCACCGCCACCGCCACCGCCACCGCCACCGCCGCCGCCGCCGCCGCCGCCGCCACCGCCACCGCCACCGCCGCCGCCGCGGCCACCGCCACCGCCGCGGCCACCGCCGCGGCCACCGCCGCCGCCGCCGCCGCCGCCGCCACCGCCGCCGCCGCCGCCGCCGCCGCCGCCGCCACCGCCACCGCCACCGCCACCGCCACCGCCACCGCCGCCGCCGCCACCGCCACCGCCACCGCCACCGCCACCGCCACCGCCGCCGCCACCGCCACCGCCACTGCCACCGCCGCCCCGGCGCTGTCAGTACTATCCCTGCTGACCGCCACTGGGCAGATGCTGCGTATTATCACCTGCTGACCGCCACTGGGCAGACACTGTCAGTACTATCCCTGCTGACCGCCACTGGGCAGACACTGTCAGTACTATCCCTGCTGACCGCCACTGGCCAGATGCTGCGTATTATCACCTTATTATGAGCGGCGGTGCGTCCGGCCATATTATGCGGGCCCGTCAAGGCGTCAAATTGCCGTCGACCGCCGCCCGCCTGTCGGCACGTAATGGAGACATCCCCCGAGACGCGAGGTAATTTGTCTCATGTCGGAGCGGTGCGTGGCCGGTCTCTCAGGAGATTGTTGGGATGGGATGAATTGGCGCCGAGCCGCTGGACGCGGCCGTCAGAGGAACAGGCAGATCTGCTGAGGTGTTGGGTCGTGATCCCCCTGCCGCACGTGCTGCGATCGATCCAAACTTCCCTCTCTGAGGTGGACGCACGCGACTCCCTCCCGTCGTCGGCCTAACAAGCGGCGAGCTCTCGGGACTTTTCCCTCAGGTGGACGCACGTGACTCCCTCCCGTCGTCGGCCTAACAGGCGGCGAGCTCTCGGGACCTTTCCCCCAGGTGTTCACGCGTGACACCCCTCCCCTGGCCGCCTTCTGGGGGCGAGCAGGCTACCCGTACTCGGTTCAGCCGTGCCAGCCTACTTAGACAGCCATGCTGTCTCGGGTGTCTACGCGCTGTGGGAGGAAACGATATGTTTTGGGCGGGGCCACAAGTGCCCCTGGGACTACAATTAAGCCGTAGACGTATCAGTCCATAAGCTTGTGGTCTGTAGCCTGTGACCTCTGACCCATGACCTCTGCCCCCCCCCCCCCCCCCCAGATGGAGCTGCGAGAGCATGAGCACGTGGTGGAGTGTCTGGCCTGGGCGCCGGCCTCTGCCGCGCCACAGATCAACGAGGCTGCTGGCGGAGACAACAAACACTCGACACACCAGGGGCCGTTCCTCGCCTCCGGGTCGCGAGATAAGACCATCAAGGTACGCGGCGCCCGCAGGTCCGCCGGCTCGGGCTGGATTGCAGTTCTGGGACGAGGGTCCTGTAACGTGGAGGTCAGGTTCAGGTGTGTGCGAAGCTATCCGAGACATCGTAAAGTCAGGAGATAGGGTTACAATCTCTTATGTAGAATATCTACTGGTCTACTTTGTATATTGGTTACTAGTGTGTGACTGCAATGCTCTGTGGTTTGCTCGGATCTGTGATGTGAGCCCTGGTCAGTATATGTATTCTGACTGCTGATCACGCCCTCCCCCTGTTCAGATCTGGGACGTGAGCTCCGGCCAGTGTCTGGCGGCTGATGACGCCCTCCCCCTGTTTAGATCTGGGACGTGAGCTCCGGCCAGTGTCTGGCGGCTGATGACGCCCTCTCCCTGTTTAGATCTGGGACGTGAGCTCCGGCCAGTGTCTGGCGGCTGATGACGCCCTCTCCCTGTTTAGATCTGGGACGTGAGCTCCGGCCAGTGTCTGGCGGCTGATGACGCCCTCCCCCTGTTCAGATCTGGGACGTGAGCTCCGGCCAGTGTCTGGCGGCTGATGATTCCCTCCCCCTGTTCAGATCTGGGACGGCGGCTGATGACGCCCTCCCCCTGTTCAGATCTGGGACGTGAGCTCCGGCCAGTGTCTGGCGGCTAATGATTCCCTCTCCCTGTTCAGATCTGGGACGTGAGCTCCGGCCAGTGTCTGGCGGCTGATGACGCCCTCCCCCTGTTCAGATCTGGGACGTGAGCTCCGGCCAGTGTCTGGCGGCTGATGATTCCCTCTCCCTGTTCAGATCTGGGACGTGAGCTCCGGCCAGTGTCTGGCGGCTGATGACGCCCTCCCCCTGTTTAGATCTGGGACGTGAGCTCCGGCCAGTGTCTGACTGCTGATGACGCCCTCTCCCTGTTTAGATCTGGGACGTGAGCTCCGGCCAGTGTCTGGCGGCTGATGACGCCCTCTCCCTGTTTAGATCTGGGACGTGAGCTCCGGCCAGTGTCTGGCGGCTGATGACGCCCTCTCCCTGTTTAGATCTGGGACGTGAGCTCCGGCCAGTGTCTGGCGGCTGATGACGCCCTCCCCCTGTTTAGATCTGGGACGTGAGCTCCGGCCAGTGTCTGGCGGCTGATGACGCCCTCCCCCTGTTTAGATCTGGGACGTGAGCTCCGGCCAGTGTCTGGCGGCTGATGACGCCCTCCCCCTGTTCAGATCTGGGACGTGAGCTCCGGCCAGTGTCTGGCGGCTGATGACGCCCTCCCCCTGTTTAGATCTGGGACGTGAGCTCCGGCCAGTGTCTGGCGGCTGATGACGCCCTCTCCCTGTTTAGATCTGGGACGTGAGCTCCGGCCAGTGTCTGGCGGCTGATGACGCCCTCCCCCTGTTCAGATCTGGGACGTGAGCTCCGGCCAGTGTCTGGCGGCTGATGACGCCCTCCCCCTGTTTAGATCTGGGACGTGAGCTCCGGCCAGTGTCTGGCGGCTGATGACGCCCTCTCCCTGTTTAGATCTGGGACGTGAGCTCCGGCCAGTGTCTGGCGGCTGATGATTCCCTCCCCCTGTTTAGATCTGGGACGTGAGCTCCGGCCAGTGTCTGGCGGCTGATGATTCCCTCCCCCTGTTCAGATCTGGGACGTGAGCTCCGGCCAGTGTCTGGCGGCTGATGACGCCCTCCCCCTGTTCAGATCTGGGACGTGAGCTCCGGCCAGTGTCTGGCGGCTGATGATTCCCTCCCCCTGTTCAGATCTGGGACGTGAGCTCCGGCCAGTGTCTGGCGGCTGATGATTCCCTCCCCCTGTTCAGATCTGGGACGTGAGCTCCGGCCAGTGTCTGGCGGCTGATGACGCCCTCTCCCTGTTTAGATCTGGGACGTGAGCTCCGGCCAGTGTCTGGCGGCTGATGACGCCCTCTCCCTGTTTAGATCTGGGACGTGAGCTCCGGCCAGTGTCTGGCGGCTGATGACGCCCTCCCCCTGTTTAGATCTGGGACGTGAGCTCCGGCCAGTGTCTGGCGGCTGATGACGCCCTCCCCCTGTTCAGATCTGGGACGTGAGCTCCGGCCAGTGTCTGGTGGCTGATGATTCCCTCCCCCTGTTCAGATCTGGGACGTGAGCTCCGGCCAGTGTCTGGCGGCTGATGACGCCCTCTCCCTGTTCAGATCTGGGACGTGAGCTCCGGCCAGTGTCTGGCGGCTGATGACGCCCTCCCCCTGTTCAGATCTGGGACGTGAGCTCCGGCCAGTGTCTGGCGGCTAATGACGCCCTCCCCCTGTTTAGATCTGGGACGTGAGCTCCGGCCAGTGTCTGGCGGCTGATGACGCCCTCCCCCTGTTCAGATCTGGGACGTGAGCTCCGGCCAGTGTCTGGCGGCTGATGACGCCCTCTCCCTGTTTAGATCTGGGACGTGAGCTCCGGCCAGTGTCTGGCGGCTGATGACGCCCTCTCCCTGTTTAGATCTGGGACGTGAGCTCCGGCCAGTGTCTGGCGGCTGATGACGCCCTCTCCCTGTTTAGATCTGGGACGTGAGCTCCGGCCAGTGTCTGGCGGCTGATGACGCCCTCTCCCTGTTTAGATCTGGGACGTGAGCTCCGGCCAGTGTCTGGCGGCTGATGACGCCCTCCCCCTGTTTAGATCTGGGACGTGAGCTCCGGCCAGTGTCTGGCGGCTGATGACGCCCTCTCCCTGTTTAGATCTGGGACGTGAGCTCCGGCCAGTGTCTGGCGGCTGATGACGCCCTCCCCCTGTTTAGATCTGGGACGTGAGCTCCGGCCAGTGTCTGGCGGCTGATGATTCCCTCTCCCTGTTTAGATCTGGGACGTGAGCTCCGGCCAGTGTCTGGCGGCTGATGATTCCCTCCCCCTGTTCAGATCTGGGACGTGAGCTCCGGCCAGTGTCTGGCGGCTGATGACGCCCTCCCCCTGTTCAGATCTGGGACGTGAGCTCCGGCCAGTGTCTGGCGGCTAATGACGCCCTCCCCCTGTTCAGATCTGGGACGTGAGCTCCGGCCAGTGTCTGGCGGCTGATGACGCCCTCCCCCTGTTCAGATCTGGGACGTGAGCTCCGGCCAGTGTCTGGCGGCTGATGACGCCCTCCCCCTGTTCAGATCTGGGACGTGAGCTCCGGCCAGTGTCTGGCGGCTGATGACGCCCTCCCCCTGTTCAGATCTGGGACGTGAGCTCCGGCCAGTGTCTGGCGGCTGATGATTCCCTCCCCCTGTTCAGATCTGGGACGTGAGCTCCGGCCAGTGTCTGGCGGCTGATGACGCCCTCCCCCTGTTCAGATCTGGGACGTGAGCTCCGGCCAGTGTCTGGCGGCTGATGATTCCCTCTCCCTGTTTAGATCTGAGACGTGAGCTCCGGCCAGTGTCTGGCGGCTGATGACGCCCTCCCCCTGTTCAGATCTGGGACGTGAGCTCCGGCCAGTGTCTGGCGGCTGAGGATTCCCTCTCCCTGTTTAGATCTGGGACGTGAGCTCCGGCCAGTGTCTGGCGGCTGATGACGCCCTCCCCCTGTTCAGATCTGGGACGTGAGCTCCGGCCAGTGTCTGGCGGCTGATGATTCCCTCCCCCTGTTCAGATCTGGGACGTGAGCTCCGGCCAGTGTCTGGCGGCTGATGATTCCCTCCCCCTGTTCAGATCTGGGACGTGAGCTCCGGCCAGTGTCTGGCGGCTGATGACGCCCTCCCCCTGTTCAGATCTGGGACGTGAGCTCCGGCCAGTGTCTGGCGGCTGATGACGCCCTCTCCCTGTTTAGATCTGGGACGTGAGCTCCGGCCAGTGTCTGGCGGCTGATGACGCCCTCCCCCTGTTCAGATCTGGGACGTGAGCTCCGGCCAGTGTCTGGCGGCTGATGATTCCCTCCCCCTGTTCAGATCTGGGACGTGAGCTCCGGCCAGTGTCTGGCGGCTGATGACGCCCTCCCCCTGTTCAGATCTGGGACGTGAGCTCCGGCCAGTGTCTGGCGGCTGATGACGCCCTCCCCCTGTTTAGATCTGGGACGTGAGCTCCGGCCAGTGTCTGGCGGCTGATGACGCCCTCTCCCTGTTCAGATCTGGGACGTGAGCTCCGGCCAGTGTCTGGCGGCTGATGACGCCCTCCCCCTGTTCAGATCTGGGACGTGAGCTCCGGCCAGTGTCTGGCGGCTGATGACGCCCTCCCCCTGTTCAGATCTGGGACGTGAGCTCCGGCCAGTGTCTGACTGCTGATGACGCCCTCTCCCTGTTTAGATCTGGGACGTGAGCTCCGGCCAGTGTCTGGCGGCTGATGACGCCCTCTCCCTGTTTAGATCTGGGACGTGAGCTCCGGCCAGTGTCTGGCGGCTGATGACGCCCTCCCCCTGTTCAGATCTGGGACGTGAGCTCCGGCCAGTGTCTGGCGGCTGATGATTCCCTCCCCCTGTTCAGATCTGGGACGTGAGCTCCGGCCAGTGTCTGGCGGCTGATGACGCCCTCCCCCTGTTCAGATCTGGGACGTGAGCTCCGGCCAGTGTCTGGCGGCTGATGATTCCCTCCCCCTGTTCAGATCTGGGACGTGAGCTCCGGCCAGTGTCTGGCGGCTGATGACGCCCTCCCCCTGTTCAGATCTGGGACGTGAGCTCCGGCCAGTGTCTGGCGGCTGATGACGCCCTCCCCCTGTTCAGATCTGGGACGTGAGCTCCGGCCAGTGTCTGGCGGCTGATGACGCCCTCCCCCTGTTCAGATCTGGGACGTGAGCTCCGGCCAGTGTCTGGCGGCTGATGACGCCCTCCCCCTGTTCAGATCTGGGACGTGAGCTCCGGCCAGTGTCTGGCGGCTGATGACGCCCTCCCCCTGTTCAGATCTGGGACGTGAGCTCCGGCCAGTGTCTGGCGGCTGATGACGCCCTCCCCCTGTTCAGATCTGGGACGTGAGCTCCGGCCAGTGTCTGGCGGCTGATGATTCCCTCCCCCTGTTTAGATCTGGGACGTGAGCTCCGGCCAGTGTCTGGCGGCTGATGACGCCCTCCCCCTGTTCAGATCTGGGACGTGAGCTCCGGCCAGTGTCTGGCGGCTGATGATTCCCTCCCCCTGTTTAGATCTGGGACGTGAGCTCCGGCCAGTGTCTGGCGGCTGATGACGCCCTCCCCCTGTTCAGATCTGGGACGTGAGCTCCGGCCAGTGTCTGGCGGCTGATGATTCCCTCCCCCTGTTTAGATCTGGGACGTGAGCTCCGGCCAGTGTCTGGCGGCTGATGACGCCCTCCCCCTGTTCAGATCTGGGACGTGAGCTCCGGCCAGTGTCTGGCGGCTGATGACGCCCTCCCCCTGTTCAGATCTGGGACGTGAGCTCCGGCCAGTGTCTGGCGGCTGATGACGCCCTCCCCCTGTTCAGATCTGGGACGTGAGCTCCGGCCAGTGTCTGGCGGCTGATGATTCCCTCCCCCTGTTTAGATCTGGGACGTGAGCTCCGGCCAGTGTCTGGCGGCTGATGACGCCCTCCCCCTGTTCAGATCTGGGACGTGAGCTCCGGCCAGTGTCTGGCGGCTGATGATTCCCTCCCCCTGTTTAGATCTGGGACGTGAGCTCCGGCCAGTGTCTGGCGGCTGATGACGCCCTCCCCCTGTTCAGATCTGGGACGTGAGCTCCGGCCAGTGTCTGGCGGCTGATGATTCCCTCCCCCTGTTCAGATCTGGGACGTGAGCTCCGGCCAGTGTCTGGCGGCTGATGACGCCCTCCCCCTGTTCAGATCTGGGACGTGAGCTCCGGCCAGTGTCTGGCGGCTGATGATTCCCTCCCCCTGTTCAGATCTGGGACGTGAGCTCCGGCCAGTGTCTGGCGGCTGATGATTCCCTCCCCCTGTTCAGATCTGGGACGTGAGCTCCGGCCAGTGTCTGGCGGCTGATGATTCCCTCCCCCTGTTCAGATCTGGGACGTGAGCTCCGGCCAGTGTCTGGCGGCTGATGACGCCCTCCCCCTGTTCAGATCTGGGACGTGAGCTCCGGCCAGTGTCTGGCGGCTGATGACGCCCTCCCCCTGTTCAGATCTGGGACGTGAGCTCCGGCCAGTGTCTGGCGGCTGATGATTCCCTCCCCCTGTTCAGATCTGGGACGTGAGCTCCGGCCAGTGTCTGGCGGCTGATGACGCCCTCCCCCTGTTCAGATCTGGGACGTGAGCTCCGGCCAGTGTCTGGCGGCTGATGACGCCCTCCCCCTGTTCAGATCTGGGACGTGAGCTCCGGCCAGTGTCTGGCGGCTGATGACGCCCTCCCCCTGTTCAGATCTGGGACGTGAGCTCCGGCCAGTGTCTGGCGGCTGATGATTCCCTCCCCCTGTTCAGATCTGGGACGTGAGCTCCGGCCAGTGTCTGGCGGCTGATGACGCCCTCCCCCTGTTCAGATCTGGGACGTGAGCTCCGGCCAGTGTCTGGCGGCTGATGACGCCCTCCCCCTGTTCAGATCTGGGACGTGAGCTCCGGCCAGTGTCTGGCGGCTGATGATTCCCTCCCCCTGTTCAGATCTGGGACGTGAGCTCCGGCCAGTGTCTGGCGGCTGATGACGCCCTCCCCCTGTTCAGATCTGGGACGTGAGCTCCGGCCAGTGTCTGGCGGCTGATGACGCCCTCCCCCTGTTCAGATCTGGGACGTGAGCTCCGGCCAGTGTCTGGCGGCTGATGATTCCCTCCCCCTGTTCAGATCTGGGACGTGAGCTCCGGCCAGTGTCTGGCGGCTGATGATTCCCTCCCCCTGTTCAGATCTGGGACGTGAGCTCCGGCCAGTGTCTGGCGGCTGATGATTCCCTCCCCCTGTTCAGATCTGGGACGTGAGCTCCGGCCAGTGTCTGGCGGCTGATGATTCCCTCCCCCTGTTCAGATCTGGGACGTGAGCTCCGGCCAGTGTCTGGCGGCTGATGACGCCCTCCCCCTGTTCAGATCTGGGACGTGAGCTCCGGCCAGTGTCTGGCGGCTGATGACGCCCTCCCCCTGTTCAGATCTGGGACGTGAGCTCCGGCCAGTGTCCGGCGGCTGATGACGCCCTCCCCCTGTTCAGATCTGGGACGTGAGCTCCGGCCAGTGTCTGGCGGCTGATGATTCCCTCCCCCTGTTCAGATCTGGGACGTGAGCTCCGGCCAGTGTCTGGCGGCTGATGACGCCCTCCCCCTGTTCAGATCTGGGACGTGAGCTCCGGCCAGTGTCTGGCGGCTGATGACGCCCTCCCCCTGTTCAGATCTGGGACGTGAGCTCCGGCCAGTGTCTGGCGGCTGATGACGCCCTCCCCCTGTTCAGATCTGGGACGTGAGCTCCGGCCAGTGTCTGGCGGCTGATGACGCCCTCCCCCTGTTCAGATCTGGGACGTGAGCTCCGGCCAGTGTCTGGCGGCTGATGACGCCCTCCCCCTGTTCAGATCTGGGACGTGAGCTCCGGCCAGTGTCTGGCGGCTGATGATTCCCTCCCCCTGTTCAGATCTGGGACGTGAGCTCCGGCCAGTGTCTGGCGGCTGATGATTCCCTCCCCCTGTTCAGATCTGGGACGTGAGCTCCGGCCAGTGTCTGGCGGCTGATGACGCCCTCTCCCTGTTCAGATCTGGGACGTGAGCTCCGGCCAGTGTCTGGCGGCTGATGACGCCCTCCCCCTGTTCAGATCTGGGACGTGAGCTCCGGCCAGTGTCTGGCGGCTGATGACGCCCTCCCCCTGTTCAGATCTGGGACGTGAGCTCCGGCCAGTGTCTGGCGGCTGATGACGCCCTCCCCCTGTTCAGATCTGGGACGTGAGCTCCGGCCAGTGTCTGGCGGCTGATGACGCCCTCCCCCTGTTTAGATCTGGGACGTGAGCTCCGGCCAGTGTCTGGCGGCTGATGACGCCCTCTCCCTGTTCAGATCTGGGACGTGAGCTCCGGCCAGTGTCTGGCGGCTGATGACGCCCTCTCCCTGTTCAGATCTGGGACGTGAGTTCCGGGCAGTGTCTGGCGGCTGATGATTCCCTCCCCCTGTTCAGATCTAGGACGTGAGCTCCGGCCAGTGTCTGGCGGCTGATGACGCCCTCCCCCTGTTCAGATCTGGGACGTGAGCTCCGGCCAGTGTCTGGTGGCGCTGGTAGGACACGACAACTGGGTGCGAGGCCTGGTGTTCCACCCGGGCGGCCAGTACCTGCTCTCCGCCTCCGACGACAAGACGGTCAAAATCTGGAGCATCAAGAGCAAGCGCTGCCACCGCGCGCTCGAGGCGCACCCGCACTTCTGTAGCTCTCTAGGTGAGGCGTCCGGTGTCCAGTCCCAGCGTCCTGCGGGTTGTGACAGGTCTGCGAAGGCGTCCTGTCTCGTCTCATCTGCGGCAGCTGCTTCAAAGTGACGGTGAAGAAGTGAAGTGAAGACAGTGAAGTGGAAAGTCGTGAATATGGGCTTCCGGTCTGTAAGATTATAACGATTTCGAATGTACATGTAAACTCGCCAGTTATCAATTAAGTTCGTGCTTTGTGATGAGCAGGCATCCTTTCGCCAATGCATTTTTGAAGACTCAGAGTCTGATCATGTGAGAATGTGTCTAAAAATAACTTACGATAACGACTTTAGGAGATAGATGACCTTTCCAAAGTAATATGATTTTGATATGGCTCCAAGTTTTCCTTAAGTCGGAGGCACTTTGATGAAAATGCCCTAATAGTAACATCAAGCCGACTATTCTCTCAATCTCGAGGGAAGTATTGGTACCATCGTGTGTCTACAGATGCTGATCTGTGTGCTCTGTCCCTCGTGTATCTGACTGGTTGGTGTGTGTCCCTCGTGTATCTGACTGGTTGGTGTGTGTCCCTCGTGTATCTGACTGGTTGGCGTGTGTCCCTCGTGTATCTGACTGGTTCGCGTGTGTCCCTCGTGTATCTGACCGGTTCGCGTGTGTCCCTCGTGTATCTGACCGGTTCGTGTGTGTCCCTCGTGTATCTGACCGGTTCGCGTGTGTCGTCGTTTCAGATATGCACCGCAGCGCGCCGTACGTGGTCACTGGCAGCGTCGACCAGACGGTGAAGGTGTGGGAGTGCCGCTAGGCGGCGCGCCGGTCGCCGCGTGCCCTCCGCGCCCCGTCTCCGGCCCGGACACGTCTGTGTGTGTGTGTGATACGCGGGGCAGCGCTATTTAACTGTCGATAGCCGCTAGATGTATTATGTTGGTGCGGTGTTTCGGTGGTCCGCTTCTTCGCGAGCACAGCCAGTGGCGGTGCCGGCAGCCGCCGTTCGGTGTTGATCGGAGCAGAGGTGCAGAAATGGACGAAACTCGACGACGTGATTTCGCAGATTTTGGATTCGTGTTGTGGTGTGGAAAGCAGCAAATTGAAGGTATTTGTTCGTAGAAAACCCTCTTGGATCTCGGAAGCTTTCGATGAAAAATACCTTCAGTTTGCTATTTTCCATGGCATAAATCAAGTTTTCGTGATCACGTAGTGAGTTCCCAGTGAATGTTGTCACCTGTGAATCTTGGGGGAGCGCGTGTGGTGCCGAGCTAACTGAGAACCGCCGTGGTAACTGAGGACCGGCCGGCGTGACCCTGCCTCTGGCGAGTGGAGGATCCGCGGCAGGCGCGCCAGTGATCTGTGATTGTATCTACCCGAGGTGTGCCGTCCGGCCCGGCCGAGCAGGGCGCCTGGAGCGCGTTCAGGAGGCGTCCCGAGCTACACTCGAGGTGTGCCGTCCGGCCCGGCCGAGCAGGGCGCCTGGAGCGCGTTCAGGAGGCGTCCCGAGCTACACTCGAGGTGTGCCGTCCGGCCCGGCCGAGCAGGGCGCCTGGAGCGCGTGCAGGAGGCGTCCCGAGCTGTTCTGGGAGAGTGCAGCTGGCCGTAGAGGAGAGAGGGAGAGGGAGGGAGCGAGGCGGGAAGTAGTCCTCCTTTGTCGTCGCTTCGAGTCGCGTGCTTGCCGTGCTGCGATGTGTTCTGCTGCGTTTAGCGGGCCTGGCGTTCTCCTCAGTTTCGGTCGGTGCACTGAGGGCGCCTCAGTCTGCAGCTGTGTGACGGGAAGGTACTCCCGTCACACTCTGTAGCCGGCCTGACGTTCTCCTCAGTTTGGGTCGGTGCACTGAGGTCGCCTCTGCCTGCAGCTGTGTGACGGCTGCATATATGTGCACAGAGTGTGACGGGAAGGTACTCCGATAGGCCGCGGGGAGTATTAGAAAACCCACTGTCTGGGAGCGACCCGTACTGCAGGAATAGCGTATCCGCGGCGTATCCGCGGCGTATCCGCGGCGTATCCGCGGCGTATCCGCGGTGTGCAGCCGACCGGCCCTGGATTTACCGCAGCAGCCCCGTCACGTCGACATATATCTCCGTGCTATCTCATGGGCGGTTTGGGTGCCGGTCTCCGCTCCCACAAACTTCCTGACACGACACACGCGACCACGGCAGTGTGACGCGGTGTCAGCAGCCCTCTCGGTGCCGGCAACCCACGCTGACCTGTAGCGAGTGAACGAGTGCAGCACACCTGCTGACCACCCGGTGTGGTGCCGCTGAGGATGCTGGCAATAGCGATGACCAGCCCGACTCGGCTGCATGTGCTCTGTGCTATTGATGTCACCCGGAATTCAAAGCCCTCCACTGACTAGGGAACATGAGACACAGAACAGGCTGCACATTATCGGAACCTTTTGAAGTCATGCAATGAACATTAATGCGCATAAGGCCTTGGTGAATCAGAGCTATTGGATCTTCACTTTCCGAACTTCTCGATAAATCTTCTGTGTTTCTCGTAATGCAAATTCAAAACTTTCTGAACTTTCTGGTCAGCTTTAGTGAGCTTTGTCGCGTTTTTTTTTTCAGCCGTGTGCGACCCGTCCATAGCCAGGTATGGCCCCGATCTGCTCGGTTCGTTCGCTGTCGTTATGATTGATCTTTATTTGACTGGCGATGTCCGCATCATGATATTCCGATGTGTAAATAATACGACTGCTAACAAGCTGTTGTTTTTTTTTCCGCCCGGGGTGTGGAACGCTCGGCCGCTGTGTCGGATCGATGCTGTCTGTCGGGTGGGGAGGGGGGGGGGCTGTTCTTGACTGCAGCACGACTGGCTGGAGCACGGACAGACGGACGTACCAGCATGCGGATAGACGGACGGACAAACGCATGGGCCACACAAATAGACGGGTCGACTAATGGATGGTTAACCCGTTCACCCGTTAACCAGTTAACACATTGGCATATTTCGAGAAGTAACTTAACCCGCTATTCCGTTCACTTGGTCCCCAGTGACCCGTTAACTTCATCATCACACCCAGCCTACCGGTCACAGCATGCCCCGCTCCCCGCCTACCGGTCACAGCATGCCCCGCTCCCCGCTCCCCGCTCCCCGCTCCCCGCTCCCCGCTCCCCGCTCCCCGCTCCCCGCTCCCCGCTCCCCGCTCCCCGCTCCCCGCTCCCCACTCCCCGCTCCCAGCCTACCGGTCAGAGCATGCCCCGCTCCCGCATGCGGCCGTTCCACGCGCGACGCCGCGACCTGAGCCCGAGTCAGCACGTGACCCGGGGTCGTGTCACACAGACTCCGCCCCAACCACCGCACAGACTCCGCCCCAACCACCGCACATGCTCCGCCCCAACCACCGCACAGACTCAGCCCCAACCACCTCACAGGCTCCGCCCCAACCACCGCACAGACTCCGCCGCAACCATCGCACAGACTCCGCCGCAACCACCGCACAGGCTCCGCCCCAACCACCGCACAGACTCAGCCCCAACCACCTCACAGGCTCCGCCCCAACCACCGCACAGACTCCGTCCCAACCACCGCACAGACTCAGCCCCAGCTGAGTCAGGCTCCGTCCCAACCACCGCACAGACTCAGCCCCAACCACCTCACAGGCTCCGCCCCAACCACCTCACAGGCTCCGTCCCAACCACCTCACAGGCTCCGCCCCAACCACCGCACAGACTCCGCCCCAACCACCTCACAGGCTCCGTCCCAACCACCGCACAGACTCAGCCCCAACCACCGCACAGGCTCCGCCCCAACCACCTCACAGGCTCCGCCCCAACCACCGCACAGACTCCGCCCCAACCACCTCACAGGCTCCGTCCCAACCACCTCACAGGCTCCGCCCCAACCACCTCACAGGCTCCGTCCCAACCACCGCACAGACTCTGCCCCAACCACCTCACAGGCTCCGCCCCATGCCGAACCGAGCCGGGAGAGGCAGCCTTCCTACGGAACCCCCGCGCGCCCGACCAGTTAGCTGAGTTGATTAGAGTGTTGTCTTGTAACGCAAACGTAATGGGTTCGAGCCCCATGCTGGCCGGTAATTTGCACAGCACTATCTATAGCTTGGCTCGGGCTGTTCTTTAGATCTCGGGGTGCAGACAGAGGCCCTTCAAATAGTAAGTTAGATATGCGGATGGGGTCGGATGGACTGGCAATAGGGCGGGTGAGTGCATAAGGGGACAAACAGTAAGAGAGAAGGATGCAAGGACGGATGATGAGTTAACGGACGGGACGAACAACGAAAGCACGTAGCGAAAAAACAACGGAAATGAACATACAAATTGTGAAGCCAGCAGCCGGATGTTGATCGATATGGTGGCGTGACGAAGCGGAGTGGGGAGCGGCGCCGGGAAGCCCGTTGTGGCGAACTCTGCGGCCTCTGTGCAGTCTGAAGAGGACAGAGTTCGCCAGGAAGCGTCCACTCGGACACGGCTGGGCTGGCGGGGCCTACTCAGTCACGGCTGGGCTGGCGGGGCCTACTCAGTCACGGCTGGGCTGGCGGGGCCTACTCAGTCATGGCTGGGCTGACGGGGCCTACTCAGTCACGGCTGGGCTGGCGGGGCCTACTCAATCACGGCTGGGCTGGCGGGGCCTACTCAGTCATGGCTGGGCTGACGGGGCCTACTCAGTCACGGCTGGGCTGGCGGGGCCTACTCAGTCACGGCTGGGCTGGCGGGGCCTACTCAGTCATGGCTGGGCTGACGGGGCCTACTCAGTCACGGCTGGGCTGGCGGGGCCTACTCAATCACGGCTGGGCTGGCGGGGCCTACTCAGTCACGGATGGCGGGGCCTACTCAGTCACGGCTGGCGGGGCCTACTCAGTCACGGCTGGGCTGGCGGGGCCTACTCGGACACGGCTGGGCTGGCGGGGCCTACTCGGACACGGCTGGGCTGGCGGGGCTTACTCGGACACGGCTGGACTGGCGGGTCTACTCAGTCACGGCTGGGCTGGCGGGGTCTACTCGGACACGGCTGGGCTGGCGGGGTCTACTCGGACACGGCTGGGCTGGCGGGGTCTACTCGGACGACACGGCTGGGCTGGCGGGTCTACTCAGTCACGGCTGGGCTGGCGGGTCTACTCAGTCACGGCTGGGCTGGCGGGTATACTCGGACACGGCTGGGCTGGCGGGGTCTACTCGGACACGGCTGGGCTGGCGGGGCCTACTCAGTCACGGCTGGGCTGGCGGGGCCTACTCAGTCACGGGGGACGAGGAGGGATGGTTATTAGCTCAGTGATACGCTGGATCTGCCGGGATACGTCCTAGGTTACGCCGGAGGCTTAGCATCTCTGATTAACGTCGGCTCCCTCGGGCCGCCTGAGATAGCTGGGCATTCTGAGCTGACAGTGATCAGTAGCCTTTGTGTGCAGATTTACTTATCGGGGGCTGGTTTCGACAGGATGGCGTACGAACTACGATGGTGTTTGATTAGACCTGTCAGAGTAAAGAATCAGCCGCCGTGTTCGGAGTTTGTCCACAGTTTGCAGTTCCAGAACTGTGATTGGCGCCGACTGACTGGCGTGCTGACTGGCAGCCATTTCCGCCCAGCAGCGGTGCCGTGCTGAACCCGTGCCCGTGCCGCCCCGACCCCGTTGGCCGTTGGTTACCTACCCCTTGACCTTTACGTGGCTGCTGCAGCGGCGGAAAGGAACGCTGACAGCTGGCTGTGTGTGTTATTGGCGTTTCACGACAGCGCAACTTCCACGCTCATTTGCCTTTCGGGCATACCAAAGTCATCAATTTAAGGATAAACGTCTATATAAATAACCAGAATAGCTTTTTCTATATAAAGCTCTTTCATCGTAATGCAAATGATAATTGCAATTAATCTGTCACGTCCGGTGCAGAAGACGCTTCTTATAAAAGTGCTCTTTTGTATCGGCGTTTACGTAAGGCGTAACGTCGGTGCAACTCAACGTATATACCTGTGTTGCTGTCTACGAAAAATACTAAGTTCGATGACTGCCAACGAAATCATCGAAATCTGCGGATTCGCCGTGACGACCTACTGTTCAAACCTCGTTCCTCCTGCAAGTCTTGATTGACATACACTATTGTGTAAGATAAGATCCATTTAAATACTGTCCCTGTCGGGTCGGCGACGTGGTAGTTCGCCGTGTTGCCGCCAGTCGGCGCCACCGGTACCCACCTGTTGCTTGAGGGCGGCGCCGGGCGGGCCGCCGGCAGCGCTCCCTCGATCGACCTCGCTGGTGGCGCGCGGGCAGCAGACGACAGAGTCGCCAGTGTGCCGCCGCAGCCCGGCGGACGACGACCGAGAGTTGGCGAGGAGAATCCCAGCGGCGACACGGACGGTAGGTACCGAAGTGCTGCTGCACCGGGCCGACTCACGCCTCACGGGGATACCACACCAGGCATACGAGAGTTGATTGTGTCGGCCGAGTGTGTGGACCGAGTGTGCGGACCAAGTGTGTCGGCCGAGTGTGTGGACAGAGTGGTCCCGCTCGCCGAGTCGGACCAAACCTTAAAGTACCCGGGAAATTAAAACGAGATTTTATTGAAATTTGTCATATCCGACGTTTATGTGCAGCATTTCTCGGTTATTTTGATTTTTTTAAGACAAAATAATTATTTCACCGCCCCAAACCGTGTATTTCATGCGTTTTCGATTAGGTTCCTTAGGAATGTGATTAGGTCCCTTAGGAATGTGATTAGGTTCCTTAGGAATGTGATTAGGTCCCTTAGGAATGTGGTATTTTACGGATGGTACCAACACAATACAAAAGCATTGTGAAAACGGCTAGTGTGTCGGCCGAGTGTGTGGACCGAGTGTGGTGTATGGTGTGTGTGGACCGAGTGTGTGGACCGAGTGTGTGGACCGAGTGTGGTGTATGGTGTGGGTGGACCGAGTGTGTGGACCGAGTGTGTCGGCCGAGTGTGTTGTATGCTGTGTGTGGACTGTGCGCGAGGGGTCTCCAGCCAGGCGTCGCCGGTGTAGAGCCGGGAGTTTATTGACAGTCCATGGGTGTCAACGGGACCCTGACAGCAAGGCCATATAACAACCCTGTTAGCACGGCATCACAGATCTATCGTGTGTTGTGACTCAGGCCAATGTGAGGCCCTTACAGTGCAGCACTGCTGAAATGCATAACTTGCATGCAATATTATTTGAAAGGAGATGAGTGTAATATTTATTTACTGTTACCCCTTGAACTGTCTCATTTTGACCTCCAGCTTTATAAACTCGAGCTACCGGCTGTGTTACATAATGTAAGCGGCATTTACTATCAGTAATAGCTCTGTCGTATCCGTGGCTTCATTCGCGTGATACGCTTCTTCTAAAGGCATGTTTTGATGTTACGGCTTCAGTAATGGCCATGACCTGCATACAATATGCCAGTATATTTGTTCGTGGTATTACATGTTTTCGTGAAATTGCCATCGCATAAATGCCGTTTAATGATCACTGCAAAGCCGGATGAACGTCATGTTAAAGGTATCCGCAGGGGTAAAAGAATATTACATTATTGTTGTAAACTCCGAATATAAGCTTGTCCTTGTATAACGGAAAATGTTAATCGTGAGGGAATTCGGCTTTAGCCGTAAAGACGTAGAAAAGTTTGAGTAAGCGTGCATGGCAAATGTAACGTGAATGAAATATTTGCATTGCGATTTCGTGGGACGCATTCCGAGCTCTATTTTTGGGAACATTTGGAATTTTTTGCGAAATTTACGTATAAGATGCTCTGAAAAAGAAAGGACTCGGCATTTCGACAAAAACCTGGTCGCTAATCAAGCATGTAAGCTTATATAAGGAATTCAACCAACTTCTGCTACATCGATGGTGGCTAAGCTGAGTACAGTCGCCAGTTCTAACCCTCTTCTTTTTCACTTTGCACGCTTCGTTCTTATTCGAATAAAAGCGTTTTTATCTATTGGTCGGCTATCCTAGAGCTAGTTAAAACGGCATAATAAGGACAATCTTATTATTTCCCCGTCATATCTATGATTGCTAGTTACGGCATTGATCCGTAAATTCCGTGCGTCGCGTCCAAAATACAATTAACTATTAAACTGTTGGCACGCGGAGTTGCAGCTGGCCCACCGATGATCGAGCCATACTGCAGTCGCACGCCGAGTGCTGGCTGTACCGGCACCTTTAGTACCGACTGCTGGCTGTACCGGCACCTTCAGTACCGACTGCTGGCTGTACCGGCACCTTTAGTACCGACTGCTGACTGTACCGACACCTCTGTCTATCGGTACCGAGTATACCGACTGCTGGCTGTACCGGCACCTTTAGTACCGACTGCTGGCTGTACCGACACCTCTGTCTATCGGTACCGAGTATACCGACTGCTGGCTGTACCGGCACCTTTAGTACCGACTGCTGGCTGTACCGGCACCTTTAGTACCGACTGCTGGCTGTACCGACACCTCTGTCTATCGGTAATATCTGTCTATCGGTGCCGACTGCTGGCTGTACCGGCACCTTCAGTACCGACTGCTGGCTGTACCGGCACCTCTGTCTATCGGTACCGATTGCTGACTGTACCGGCACCTTCAGTACCGACTGCTGGCTGTACCGGCACCTCTGTCTATCGGTACCGACTGCTGGCTGTACCGGCACCTTTGTCTATCGGTACCGACTGCTGGCTGTACCGGCACCTTTGTCTATCGGTACCGACTGCTGGCTGTACCGGCACCTTTGTCTATCGGTACCGACTGCTGGCTGTACCGGCACCTTTGTCTATCGGTACCGACTGCTGGCTGTACCGGCACCTTTGTCTATCGGTACCGACTGCTGGCTGTACCGGCACCTTTGTCTATCGGTACCGACTGCTGGCTGTACCGGCACCTTTGTCTATCGGTACCGACTGCTGGCTGTACCGGCACCTTTGTCTATCGGTACCGACTGCTGGCTGTACCGGCACCTTTGTCTATCGGTACCGACTGCTGGCTGTACCGGCACCTTTGTCTATCGGTACCGACTGCTGGATGTACCGGTACCTTTGTCTATCGGTACCGACTGCTGGCTGTACCGGCACCTTTGTCTATCGGTACCGACTGCTGGCTGTACCGGCACCTTTGTCTATCGGTACCGACTGCTGGCTGTACCGGCACCTTTGTCTATCGGTACCGACTGCTGGCTGTACCGGCACCTTTGTCTATCGGTACCGACTGCTGGCTGTACCGGCACCTTTGTTTATCGGTACCGACTGCTGGCTGTACCGGTACCTTTGTCTATCGGTACCGACTGCTGGCTGTACCGGCACCTTTGTCTATCGGTACCGACTGCTGGCTGTACCGGCACCTTTGTATATCGTACCGACTGCTGGCTGTACCGGCACCTCTGTCTATCGGTGCCGACTGCTGGCTGTACCGGCACCTTTGTCTATCGGTACCGACTGCTGGCTGTACCGGCACCTTTGTCTATCGGTACCGACTGCTGGCTGTACCGGTACCTTTGTCTATCGGTACCGACTGCTGGCTGTACCGGCACCTTTGTCTATCGGTACCGACTGCTGGCTGTACCGGCGCCTCTGTCTATCGGTACCGACTGCTGGCTGTACCGGCACCTCTGTCTATCGGTACCGACTGCTGGCTGTACCGGCATCTCTGTCTATCGGTACCGATTGCTGACTGTACCGGCACCTTCAGTACCGACTGCTGGCTGTACCAGCACCTCTGTCTATCGGTACCGACTGCTGGCTGTACCGGCACCTTTGTCTATCGGTACCGACTGCTGGCTGTACCGGCACCTTTGTCTATCGGTACCGACTGCTGGCTGTACCGGCACCTTTGTCTATCGGTACCGACTGCTGGCTGTACCGGCACCTTTGTCTATCGGTACCGACTGCTGGCTGTACCGGCACCTCTGTCTATCGGTACCGACTGCTGGCTGTACCGGCACCTTTGTCCATCGGTACCGACTGCTGGCTGTACCGGCACCTCTGTCTATCGGTACCGACTGCTGGCTGTACCGGCACCTTTGTCTATCGGTACCGACTGCTGGCTGTACCGGCACCTTTGTCTATCGGTACCGACTGCTGGCTGTACCGGCACCTTTGTCTATCGGTACCGACTGCTGGCTGTACCGGCACCTTTGTCTATCGGTACCGACTGCTGGCTGTACCGGTACCTTTGTCTATCGGTACCGACTGCTGGCTGTACCGGCACCTTTGTCTATCGGTACCGACTGCTGGCTGTACCGGTACCTTTGTCTATCGGTACCGACTGCTGGCTGTACCGGCACCTCTGTCTATCGGTACCGACTGCTGGCTGTACCGGCACCTTTGTCTATCGGTACCGACTGCTGGCTGTACCGGTACCTTTGTCTATCGGTACCGACTGCTGGCTGTACCGGCACCTCTGTCTATCAGTGCCGACCTATCGCCAGGGCGACGTCCGTCCATTTCACGATAACTGATGGTATTTCTCTTTGTTTGCATTTAGGAGTAAATGGCACGCCAGGATGTGATGATTGACCCCTTCGTCGGTGGCATTTTATTTGTTGAGGTGCTCAAAGTCGTGCTAGTTAAGACTTAAGAGTAGCAACAATCATGCATATGTGGATTGTGGCATTCGCTATTCAATATGTCGCAATGGCTTGTCTCGGCGACGTGGGCGACAAATTCCACAGTAGATGCCCATAACACAGAGGCCGGCTCCGCTGCTGCCGCCGAGACGATATACGACTCGGGGCACTCAACCCATGTGTTAAGTGTTGAAGCAGCCTGGGAAACAGCTCGACATGGGCTGACCGACACATCGGATCGACTGGCAATCGTTTTAAAGATGATCGACTTGACATGGTTTGACCGTGTCGCAACGCTCACGCTCAGCAGCGCACAAAAGATCGTTTGCAAACATCTGGCAAGGGAGTCTGCTGTAGATGGAATCAGACTTCCTGGTGACATGTTCATGAACCATAAAACGAATTCCAAATGACATTTAACCCTGAACGAAGCAAAATGGAGCAAAATCATTGGACTAAAAAACGCCCCATTAGCTTAATCATATCCGGACTATGCCATGCGCGCTGCTGCCTAGCGAGTTTATGTAGATCCCCTGTGTACGAGCCCGGCTCCACTCCACTGGCTCGTTTGACAGGCACTCGTCGATCGACCAGTAACTCATTCCCGATGTAGACCGGAGCGCGCCGTTTAAATTGTCCGTCGTGCATTAGCTAATGCGGCGAGCAGCGGCGCTGCGGCGGCGGCGGCGCGGCGCGGCGTTGGCAGCGGAGGACGTGCACTGCCTGTTCCCGGGGGCCGAGTGACCCACCGCACGGCCGGGACCCTCTGTGTTCAGGGAATGCCGTCTGTGGAGCCGGTGTGGCGGGCTTTCCAGACCTGCGGGCGGTGTTCACGGCTCGCCCGCTGGGAGGAGCGATAAAAACCCCAAGTCGCGTGAGAGAAAAAACAGTCCCGGTTCCGCAGTGGCTAACCGCAGTGGCTGTGTCAGCTGTGTCTGAGCTAAGAACTGACTCTCTGAAGCTGACTCTGAGTTGGTAGCTGTCACTGAGCTCGAAGTTGCTTCCGTCAGGGCTGTGTCCGAGCTGGAAACTGTCCTTCAGCTGGAAGCTGCCTCCGTGAGCTGTATCTGGGCTGCAATCCGTCTCCGCCACGACTGTCTCTTTAGCTGGGAGCTGAGAGCTGTGAGCTGTCTCTTTAGCTGGGAGCTGTCCTTGTGGAAAGAGCTGTCTCTGCAGGAACTTTTCCGAGCTTAGTTAGGGTGATACCTCCGTCAGAGTTGTCTCCTGGCTGGGATTTGTCTCCGTCAGAGCTGGGAGCTGTCTCCACTAGATGTCTCCGAGCTTGGTGAAGCATCTGTTTCTGGGCTGTCTTTGAGAGCTGAGAGCTGTCTCCGTCAGAGCTGTCTCCGTCAGAGATGTCTCCGAGCCGGGTGAGGTCTCCTTCAGTGCTGTCTCCGTCAGGCCCGTCTCCGTCAGCACACAGCTCATCTGCCGTTTTTGTCCACATCGCTGTGGCTGGCAGGGCCGTGTCTCCTCGGCACATTAGCATCCCGAATGAAGGAACAATTCGACCCGGGCCGGGCCATTAGGGCTTTGTCACGCAGCCTCCGCCGCCGGAGACAGGAGACAGGCGCCGCCGCCGCCGCCGCTGCCCACAGCTGCAGTCGGCCGCGGGCAGCTGCCAGGCCGCCGAAAGCGGGGGTATCCTCTGGGGAGTTTCGGCGCTGTAGTGGTCGATTCTCGACATGGTGGGTAATTAAGTCACGTCAAGACTGCGTTCAGAAATTGGAGGTTGTCGTTGATCATTCATATCCAAAGATATGTTTGCCGATTTGTGAGCAGCTAAAATTTGAATTTTTGTCCTGATGAACCTCAGTGGGTGTGCCGGTAAGTACTTTATTAAGGTGCTAAATATACGCTATTCTACTCTAATTTTCGCTTTGTGCCGGACCCCGTCGCCATTTAGGTCCCTGTCCTTATTAATAATGAGCGGCACTTAGCCACCAGACACTCTTCCGCTGACTGATTTGAACCAAACCCACTGCCTCGTTTCCTTTTCGCAGACCCCAAAAGCTTGTCCAAGTGGGTGGGAGTGATTATATATGTGCTGGCCGTTCGAGCTGTGGTTAAGTATGGTCTGTAAAACTGATGCTCGGTTATAAGGAGCATCTGGCTGTACCGTTAGTGCTGTTTCTTCTCATCTTCCCAATGGAGAATACGTATGTGATTGACATGGATCAGCCAATGGTACCCATCGGCAACAAGCGGCTGCGAATCAGAGCGAACGAAACGTAAATGCGCGCAACCAATACCTATTTATTTGAACGAGGGCTGGTGCGTTGCTTGCGCCTTGTTCAGACAGTATTTATGAATACAGTTGGCCGGTAAACATCATTAGCAACCATTGCATCTTGCCCATTACGATTCCCACTCGAATGGTGGACAAGCATAACAGAACAGTTTAACAATTAACTCCTCCTGCAACCCACACGCGTAAATTCCGTACGTAGGACACCTAGCTCGCTCCCAGTTGCGGTATAAATTCTCATTCTAACCGGCAGGAGGAGACATGCTCTTCAACGAATGCAGTAATGGAAAGGAATGTTCTCTTCCTTTCTCTTTCACCCAATTGTTGAGACGACCCCTCGCGATGTTAGGCTGGAGTGGAAGATAGGGACTGAAGGCCGAAGGGACTCGTACGCCAAAGAGACATCTGATTCGTATTCGAATTTTTGAAGCCTTTCTTGGCGAGTTGAAACTTCAGTCCTAGAATGAGCCTGTCGCGGTATTCACTACCTGGTCATTCCTTGATGTTGGATAATTTATGCATACTTTGAAACTCCATTACCTTTTGCATAGAGCGCTTCTGGCATCATTATGTGTTGCTTTCGACTGAGACGGCGGCGAGCCTCGCCGCCTGGCATGCAAATGAACGCTGCAGTGAACAACATAATCATTGGAGGTGCTACGCCCGCTGACGGCGCGGCATTGTCGTGAACGGCGAGCGCGAGGCAAACAATTTGGGCGAAAATCGTCAACGGCGACCTCAAATCACACCCGAGGCGTAAATCTTCCGCCACCTCTGTGGAAAACCCCTAATGAATAGAAAATGCTTAACGTTTTGTTATCTTGCAAGATACTCCAAAGGGGTATTTTGGGTTAACACTGTTAATTCCCAAATGAGTGGTGATTTTAATATAAGTTGCAATTTACATTTCTTCCTCATTTCATGACTGGTTAAATAAAAGTAAATTTTGAAGTAAGCAAATGCCTTCACTTTTTGATACTGTCTCATTTGTGATTAAGTTTTACTCGCCAAACTATACAATCTGACTGGAAGGGAACACCGAATGTGCAAGATATGTCAGAACCTCATTTCGGAGCGAGCCTATCTTGAGGGAAGCTATAACCGTTCAGACGATCTCGTCCTGCGCTCAGGCATCAGCGATTGAATAAAAGCCTTCATCAGCCACATGAAGGTAGCAATTAAGTTTGATGCACGTTCAATGTTCATTGCGATTTCGAGAACGATGTAGCATTTGGTGCACTTACGTCAAATGGTAAACATGAAGATTTATAAATAATCGAAAGCTTTGCTGAATAACTAAAGTATTTTCATCGTCTCACATTGTTCAGCAGTCGGCTCTCTCATCCTTCAGGTAACTTGACTCGAGCAGTCTGGATGACTGATTGACTGCTGTTGGAATGACGAGTGTTGGGCAAATTACCCCATAGTGGGGAAAGTGATCCAGGTGCAGGTTCAGGCTACAATGAACAAATGAAGAAGCTTGCTACAAATTAACCTTTCAAGTCTTCCCTATACCATGTTGAGCTTTACCTAACTGATTGCTGAAATAATTGGTAAAGCCTTGAAAGCAAAGAATCGAATTCATGATACAAATAAGCAATGCAATATTTTGATCATGAAATCAGGAACTGGAAGCGACCCATAATAACTCGTGCGGGATGAAATGGCCCGATAATCTGGATAGGAAATCTACGCCGTTCATAACGTGGCTCCAGCTCCGCCGGCAGGTTCTGTCATTAAAGGGAATAGTTCACCTTTAACATGGGGTTTTGGACTGAGATAGCAGATTTGTAGAGCAGATCTAAAAATGGGACATGTGGTGAAAGAATTACCTCCCTACGTTAAGTAATTTCGACACAGGACTAGTGGGCCCGGTTTCATGTCCGCTGTTCCGGGCCACGATCAGGACATGAACGCTCGCCGCCGGAGGCAGGTACACTCTCTGGCACGTAGTCTCTGATCACGACGCCTCGTTAATATCCGCTCAGCCGCCCGGGCGGCGCGGCGGCCCCTTGTCAGAGATGTACTTGGCGTCAGGCGGGGCCAGAACGCCAGCTGCTGTCGTACGATTTCTCGTGAAATACAAAGAGAAACTTACTTCTTTCTCCACATATATCCATCAGGTGTCCAAACCAAAGTCATATTCGTAGTTTTGAGCTCAAGATGCACCAGATGGTTGAATTCATCAAGACAACTTTCCAGGTGACCTATTGCCTTTAACCACTGGCCGCGCGGTACCCCGTGGCCGGGCAGGCTGCGTCTGGCGGCGACGGGGGTGGGTCTGGCCCGTGTCACGAAGTCTCTGGTGATAAATACCACCACTCCGCCCCATGCCTGTTCCGGAAGGAGGCGTGTAACTCCACACCCAGTGGAGACCGGGCAGCTGCCGGGCACCGCAGACAATACCGGACACTACCCCATCAGACGCCGCAGCGTGTCAGATTGACTCTACAGCAGTGGTTCCCAACCTTTTTCGGTCGATTCCCCACTTATCACGAGCTGATGCCCCCCCCCCCTAGTTCTATCTTTGGATCAGCTTAAAATGCATTCTGAACATACAAAATGTGCAGGGTAACCACGTACTCCAGTGTATTTTGAATGGCATCGGTTACAAGCGCCGCACCAGGGGCTCCACCACCGGGGGGGGGGGGGGGGCGTGTCTCCCATTCTTGAGCCAGGGGGATTATCCCCCAATTTTCCCTGACAAACAACTAGAAATCAGTGTTCAATTGTACTCATAGGTGTCGATGTATATACTTTAGGGGTGGCCCTCCACCCCCCCCCCCCCCCCCCCCTCCCCACAATGTTGAGTTCGCCCCCCCCCCAAGGTGCTCTCATCCCCCATGTTTCCTGGCCACTGGCGTATCCAAGGGGGCCGGAAGGGCCAAGCCCCCAAAACGCCTGAAGTCGACGAAAAATGACGCATTTCCTAATTTAACCCGCGCCGTTCCGGGAGGGGAGTCTAAACGCCCCCCCCCCCCCCCCCCCAATCAGCTGCAAAAACCAACTTAGCTTGTCGAGAGAGGGCCACCGCAAGCTGCTACGATGGGCCGTAAACCAGTCATGTGTCATTAATCGGTTGATAACGTTACCTAATAAATGACTGGTTTAATTCATAATTTAGTAATAATGTCTAAATAGTTAAAAACAATTAAATTTGTTTATCACATATTATTTTCAGTCTACAAAGCTCAATATCGCACTTAATCTGAGAAGTCCCCCCCGTGGTCCACTTATTCCCCAAAGTGGGGAATTCCCCCCAGGTTGGGAACCGCTGCTCTACAGTGTCAAACACCACCGCGTCAGACGGCTCAGCGCGTCAGACACTACAGCGTCAGACGACTCAACGCATCAGACACTACAGTCGGACACTACCGCGTCAGACGGCTCAGCGCATCAGACACTACCGCGTCAAACGACTCAACGCATCAGACACTACAGCGTCAGACGACTCAACGCATCAGACACTACAGAGTCGGACGACTCAGCGCATCAGACACTACAGCGTAGGACGACTTCAGCGCATCAGACACTACAGCTTCAGACACCACAGTCAGACGACTCAGCGCATCAGACACTACAGTCGGACGGCTCAGCCTGTCAGACACTACAGTGCCAGACGGCTCAGCGCATCAGACACTACAGCGTCAGACGACTCAACGCATCAGACACTACAGTCGGACACTACCGCGTCAGACGGCTCAGCGCATCAGACACTACTGCGTCAAACGACTCAACGCATCAGACACTACAGTCGGACACTACCGCGTCAGACGACTCAACGCATCAGACACTACAGCGTCAGACGACTCAACGCATCAGACACTACAGAGTCGGACGACTCAGCGCATCAGACACTACAGCGTAGGACGACTTCAGCGCATCAGACACTACAGCTTCAGACACCACAGTCAGACGACTCAGCGCATCAGACACTACAGTCGGACGGCTCAGCCTGTCAGACACTACAGTGCCAGACGGCTCAGCGCATCAGACACTACAGCGCCAGACGGCTCAGCGCATCAGACACTACAGCTTCAGACGGCTCAGCGCATCAGACACTACCGCGTCAGACGACTGAACACATCAGACACTACAGGGTCAGACGACTCAACGCATCAGACACTACAGAGTCGGACGACTCAGCGCATCAGGCGTAGGACAGCGTAGGACGACTCAGCGCATCAGACACTACAGCTTCAGACGGCTCAGCCTGTCAGACACTACAGCTTCAGATGGCTCAGCGCGTCGAACACTACCGTGTCAGACACTACAGCGTCGGACGGCTCACCGCCGAGTAGTGTCGGCCTCGGTATTACACGCCCTGCACGACGAGCGAGCGAGCGGCTGTCGGAGCTGATGCTGCTCAGTGTGTGGTGGTCACGGAGAGAGAGAAGTTACGGCGCGAGAAGTTTTACGATATCAAGTTGAGATTCCGCGTAGTGACGTGTTTGTATCGATTGGATGGCTACATCGTCAGCCTTTTGTACGAGCCGATGGGTGAGCTTATGGTGTCTCAAAGTCATGACTCATGCTAAAAATATTAATAAAGAGACACATTTAAATAAGTTGCAATTTTATTTATAACTCATCACCTAAATGTGTTTTCCTAAGAAGTGCTGTACTCAAATCATAATTATTTCCAATGTTTTCTTATCTTTGAACTTACTTCTCTGGCTCTTGCTGGTTGCTTGCAGTTCGCCCACAGACGTTGTTTTCTTCGTCGTGCACCCTTGGCAACATCATTTCAACACACCTGCACTGCCGTGCATGAAGAATTCAAACAGCGGCGTGCTGAGGTCTCGCTGAGGTCTCAGCAATCAATTACGCTGGACGTGCGCGGAAAATCCGCTGCTGTTCAGCCGAAATGTCACTGGCGTGAGCAGCATATAAACGCTAACCGATGATCCAAATCGAGCTAGTTAGTTCGAGACTAAGACCAACATCAACATGATTTTAGCATTTACCCTTAAACTTCAAACAATACGTGGATTTGCATATCTATTCACTCTTGTGCATCCACCCACCGGCACCGGTTCATATGGCCTGATAGTGCATATATACTGATGGACTTTGGAGAGATATGTACATCAATAAAAAATGGACCACTGGACCACCTCGAGGGGTAGGGTGGTCACTGGTCAAGTGATCAACACTGTGCAATTCGGTGCAGTCGCAGGACTTCGGTGCAGAGACCGCACCGACCGTGTGTTCGACTCCTTCTGAAGTGCACCCGCGCTGGTGTCTCTTCCAATCCGGTCAGGCCCTGTAAAAGGCCTCGTAACCTTAATCATCCCAAGGCGAGGAGGAGGAGCGCCTCCTGTAATTGGGCGAAAGGACCGTTGGGAGTGACGCAGAATAAATAGACAAGTAAATAAATAAGTAAAAAATCGCGGGATCCGACTCAAAGAATCTGGATCCTAGCTTCAGTGAAAGAAACCTTCGACCGGTTGAAAATGTTGAGTGGTCCAGTGGGGCTTTAACTGTTATTTCCTGTTAATGGATCCTGTGGTATCCATAAACGTTTAAAGTTAAAACTCTATCCAGATGCTTTATAAATCCAACGTAATTGCATCATTTCCTTGCCCATAATTTAAATATTTGTCGATGTTCTACTCATAGGTAGGTATTATCGATGAATCTGATCGGATTTCATATATGTTTACATTCAACCCTCTATAAACATTGTATCGCTCGCGCCATAATGCGTACATTAAGCGAATGCATGTAAACATGTTTTCGTGCCTAATTAACTTAAAAATGGAATTATTATGGATGAAAGATGAAAACATTATATTTAATGTTTGAGCTATGCCCCCCCCCCCCCCCCCCCCCCCACCAGGCTGATGAAGAACACTGAAGTGTTCGAAAGATACCGTCTTGAACATTTTGTACTGATGTTTGAATCCGTCAAGTTTTCGTGCCTATTTCTCTTGCTTCATCTGGATGAAAGTGAGGACGCAGACGCACCACATCATAAGCAATATGCATGCTCCCTTCCGACTGAAGCTGTAATTTGTTTGACAACATCTGAGTACGAACACGTCGCCGGAGTTGGCAAGCCTTTCGTTCCGTCGAGGCCGTCTGTGTGCCAACAGTGACGTGTTGTGGTGTGTCGTCATCAAGACAACCCCAGAGACCCGGGCGATATTTACGTGTCTGTCGCGTGTCGTCATCAAGGCGACCCAGGGACCCGGGCGATATGTGCGTGTCTGTCGCGTGTCAGCTCTGGACGGTCTGGTCTCCAGAGATGAGGCGGTCTGGTCTCCAGAGATGAGGCGGTCTGGTCTCCAGAGATGAGGCGGCGCGGCGCCATTGATCAGTGAGGTGCCATTGAACAGTGAGGCGCGGCGCCATTGAACAGTGAGGCGCCATTGAACAGTGAGGCGCGGCGCCATTTAACAGTGAGGCGCCATTGAACAGTGAGGCGCATTGAACAGTGCGGCGCCATTGAACAGTGAGGCGCCATTGAACAGTGAGGCGCCATTGAACAGTGAAGCGCGGCGCCATTTAACAGTGAGGCGCCATTGAACAGTGAGGTGCCATTGAACAGTGCGGCGCCATTGAACAGTGAGGCGCCATTGAACAGTGCGGCGCCAATAAACAGTGCGGCGCCATTTAACAGTGCGGCGCCATTGAACAGTGAGGCGCCATTGAACAGTGAGGTGCGGCGCCATTGAACAGTGCGGCGCCATTGAACAGTGAGGCGCGGCGCCATTTAACAGTGAAGCGCCATTGAACAGTGAGGTGCCATTGAACAGTGAGGCGCCATTGAACAGTGAGGCGCCATTGAACTGTGAGGCGCCATTGGACAGTGAGGCGCCATTGAACAGTGAAGTGCGGCGCCATTGAACAGTGAGGCGCCATTGAACAGTGAGTGCGGCGCCATTGAACAGTGAGGCGCCATTGAACAGTGAAGTGCGGCGCCATTGAACAGTGCGGCGCCAATAAACAGTGCGGCGCCATTGAACAGTGCGGCGCCATTGAACAGTGAGGCGCCATTGAACAGTGAGGTGCCATTGAACAGTGAGGCGCCATTGAACAGTGAGGCGCCATTGAACAGTGAGGTGCCATTGAACAGTGAGGCACCATTGAACAGTGAGGTGCGGCGCCAATAAACAGTGCGGCGCCATTGAACAGTGCGGCGCCATTGAACAGTGAGGCGCCATTGAACAGTGAGGCGCCATTGAACAGTGAGGCGCCATTGAACAGTGAGGCGTGGCACCATTGAACAGTGAGGGGCGGCGCCATTGAACAGTGCGGCGCCATTGAACAGTGAGGCGCCATTGAACAGTGCGCGCCCATTGAACAGTAAGGTGAGGCGCCGTTGAACAGTGAGGTGCGGCGCCATTGAACAGTGCGGCGCCATTGAACAGTGCGGCGCCATTGAACAGTGAGGCGCCATTGAACAGTGAGGTGCCATTGAACAGTGAGGTGCGGCGCCATTGAACAGTGAGGTGCCATTGAACAGTGAGGCGCCATTGAACAGTGAGGAGCCATTGAACAGTGAGGTGTCATTGAACAGTGAGATGCGGCACCATTAAACAGTGCGGCGCCATTGAACAGTGAGGCGCCATTGAACAGTGAGGTGCGGCACCATTGAACAGTGAGGAACCATTGAACAGTGAGGCACCATTGAACAGTGAGGCGCCATTGAACAGTGAGGCGTCATTGAACAGTGAGGTGCCATTGAACAGTGAGGTGCCATTGAACAGTGAGGTGCGGCACCATTGAACAGTGCGGCGCCATTGAACAGTGAGGCGCCATTGAACAGTGAGGCGCCATTGAACAGTGAGGTGCCATTGAACAGTGAGGTGCGGCGCCATTGAACAGTGAGGCACCATTGAACAGTGAGGCACCATTGAACAGTGAGGCGCCATTGAACAGTGAGGCGCCATTGAACAGTGAGGTGCCATTGAACAGTGAGGCGCGGCGCCATTGAACAGTGAGGCGCCATTGAACAGTGAGGTGCCATTGAACAGTGAGGCGCCATTGAACAGTGAGGTGCCATTGAATAGTGAGGTGCGGCGCCATTGAACAGTGAGGCGCCATTGAACAGTGAGGTGAGGTGCCATTGAACAGTGAGGCGCCATTGAACAGTGAGGTGCCATTGAACAGTGAGGTGCGGCGCCATTGAACAGTGAGGTGCCATTGAACAGTGCGGCGCGGCACCATTGAACAGTGAGGCGCCATTGAACAGTGCGGCGCCATTGAACAGTGAGGTGCGGCACCATTAAACAGTGAGGCGCCATTGCACAGTGAGGTGCCATTGAACAGTGAGGCGCCATTGAACAGTGAGGTGCCATTGAACAGTGAGGTGCGGCGCCATTGAACAGTGAGGCGCCATTGAACAGTGAGGTGCCATTGAACAGTGAGGCGCCATTGAACAGTGAGGTGCCATTGAACAGTGAGGTGCGGCGCCATTGAACAGTGAGGTGCCATTGAACAGTGCGGCGCGGCACCATTGAACAGTGAGGCGCCATTGAACAGTGCGGCGCCATTGAACAGTGAGGCGCCATTGAACAGTGAGATGCCATTGAACAGTGAGGTGCGGCGCCATTGAACAGTGAGGTGCCATTGAACAGTGCGGCGCGGCACCATTGAACAGTGAGGCGCCATTGAACAGTGCGGCGCCATTGAACAGTGAGGCGCCATTGAACAGTGAGGCGCCATTGAACAGTGAGGCGCCATTGAACAGTAAGGTGTGGCGCCGTTGAACATTGAGGCGCCATTGGACAGTGAGGCACCATTGAACAGTGCGGTGCCATTGAACAGTGAGGCGCCATTGAACAGTGAGGCGCCATTGAACAGTGCGGTGCCATTGGACAGTGAGGCACCATTGAACCAGTGTGGTGCCATTGAACAGTGAGGCGCCATTGAACAGTGAGGCGCCATTGGCCAGTGAGGCACCATTGAACAGTGCGGTGCCATTGAACAGTGAGGCGCCATTGAACAGTGAGGCGCCATTGAACAGTAAGGTGCGGCGCCGTTGAACAGTGCGGTGCCATTGAACAGTGAGGCGCCATTGAACAGTGAGGCGCCATTGGACAGTGAGGCACCATTGAACAGTGCGGTGCTATTGAACAGTGAGGCGCCATTGAACAGTGAGGCGCCATTGAACAGTGCGGTGCCATTGAACAGTGAGGCGCCATTAAACATTGCGGCGCCATTGAACAGTGAAGCGCAATTGAACAGTGAGGCGCCATTGAACAGTAAAGTGCGGCGCATTGAACAGTGCGGTGCGGCGCCATTGAACAGTGAGGTGTGGCGCCATTGAACAGTGTGGCGCCATTGAACAGTGAGGCAGGCGCGGCGCCATTGAACAGTGAGAGAGCGGCGCCATTGAATAGTGAGGCGCCATTGAACAGTGCGGCGCCATTGAACAGTGCGGCGCCATTGAACAGTGAGGCGCCATTGAACAGTGAGGCGCCATTGAATAGTGAGGCGCCATTGAACAGTGAGGTGCCATTTAACAGTGAGGCGCCATTGAACAGTGAGGCGCGGCGCCATTGAACAGTGAGGCGCGTCACCAATGAACAGTGAGGCACCATTGAACAGTGAGGCGCCATTGAACAGTGAGGTGCGGCGCCATTGAACAGTGAGGCGCCATTGAACAGTGATGCGCCATTGGACAGTGAGGCGCCATTGAACTGTGAGGCGTCATTGAACAGTGAGGCGCCATTGAACAGTGAGGCGCCATTGAACAGTGAGGTGTCATTGAACAGTGAGGCGCCATTGAACAGTGAGGTGCGGCGCCATTGAACAGTGAGCGCCATTGAAACAGTGAGGCGCCATTGAACAGTGAGGTGCGGCGCCATTGAACAGTGAGGCGCCATTGAACAGTGAGGCACCATTGAACAGTGAGGTGCCATTGAACAGTGAGGAACCATTGAACAGTGAGGTGCGGCGCCATTGAACAGTGAGGCGCCATTGAACAGTGAGGTGCCATTGAACAGTGAGGTGCGGCGCCATTGACAGTGAGGCGCCATTGAACTGTGAGGCGCCAATAAACAGTGCGGCGCCATTGAAACGGTGCGGCGCCATTGAACAGTGAGGTGCGGCGCCATTAAACAGTGAGGCGCCATTGAACTGTGAGGCGCCAATAAACAGTGCGGCGCCATTGAACAGTGAGGCGCCATTGAACTGTGGGGCGCCAATAAACAGTGCGGCGCCATTGAACAGTGAGGCGCCATTGAACAGTGAGGTGCCATTGAACAGTGAGGTGCCATTGAACAGTGAGGTGCCATTGAACAGTGAGGCGCCATTGGCCAGTGAGGCGCGTCGGAAGTGAGAACCAACAGTCAACGGTGTTTTGGTCGCCAGAGATTTGCGAGTGCTGTCGGAAATTTCTCGATGAAGGCAAGAGTGATGGTAATAGGATTCCGAGATTGAGTTGTTTTGATGTGTGATTGGTCGTAGGACTGGAGCTGTCAGTAATATAGTTCAGAATCTGCAGTGGAGTTGTTTGTTTTTGCTCAGTGATAGCGGCCAGGTTCCGCCGATTGAATTCTGGATTTCGCTGTGAAGCTCCAAACTTGTTGAGCTTGATGCTTTCCTCGAGTTGAGAGAGTCTGGATTTCGCTGTGAAGCTCCAAACTTGTTGAGCTTGATGCTTTCCTCGAGTTGAGAGAGTCTGGATTTCGCTGTGAAGCTCCAAACTTGTTGAGCTGGATGCTTTCCTCGAGTTGAGAGAGAACGGTGTTTGTTTAGTTTGGAGTGTCCTGTCATGACCCTGGCCGGGTGACCAGCCAGTATGTGCTGACTGAGACCAAGGGCGGATCCAGCCGGCAGTTTGGGGGGGGGGGGGCGTTTTTAGCGGACCTTACCTACCCCTAATTTAGAATTTCTTCCCGGATTTGGGCCACTTTATTTTGCAACCACACAATTTTTTTAAAAGCTTTTCGACCTTTTGGGATATCGAAAAAGGAAAGATCGTCAGCTTGCAGTTTGTATTGTTCCGACATTGCTTTACACTGAGCAAAACTATGTCAATTGTCAGCTGTACCCAGGGGCGTCACCGATAATTGTTGAGTGTGTGTGTGTGTGGGGGGGGGGGGGGGGGGGGGGGGGTCGGCTTGAAATGACGAAATAAAAATTACCCATTTTTTATTTGTGTATTTCAGACTTTGCAGCATGTTTAATGTGAGCTTTCATGCTATAGTAGGCACTTGTTATTTAGCGCCGCGAAGCGGCGCGAAATTTTTACGGGTTTGCCTGATAAAACCCAGAAACATAGACGCGGCGCCGCCCTGTAGAGCATATGCTAAACATGCTATTCATTCAATTCACCGTTACAACGAACCGAAGACGGTGGCGATGGCTTCGTTATGACGATGTGACGCCGCGAAGCGGCGTGAAATTCTAATTTTAGGTCGTGGGAAACGAAATTTTTATATTGGAACCAGACTCAGGTAATCCCTATTCCTGGTTGCACACCTCGGTATGATAAAAATATTGAAATTAAGGTAGTTTGTAATATACATATTCTTCGGATAGTAAATCACGATGACCGGTGGCAGTCAGCGGTCAATAGTACATATGATAATAATAACTGTATACATATGTACAGAACTGTAACAAGCAACTGGTAACAGTGCAAATGGTTTGAAAGCGGCAAGAATTTTCCGCACATAATTAATAATAACGCATATTTATATATATACCCGCGCATAATTCCGCACACATTTTTTTTCGTATTTTCCGAAAGCAGAACGACTTTTTCCGCACATAAATGGTCCCTGCGGATCTAGTGGAGCCTGGGGCGAGATGGCTTAGGGAGATGGTCCTGACCTGGTCTCACTAATAGCTCTTCGGTCCAGCAAGTTGGGCACCGCTGGGAGCAGCTTCCGGGAGCCGATGTCCGCGTCTTTTCGTTCGCGTCGCCTTTTTCGGAACTCGGCAGACTAGGTAAACATGTAGACCGCTTGAAAGTTAATATTTGATGAAGGGAATGGGCCCTGGGGCCAGCAATTAGGTACCGCCAAGGAGAGACTGCCTGACACTTAACCCTATTAGTAGCAGGCTCCTGGCTACCCCTATTAGTGGCAGGGGGGGGGGGATTCCGTCCCCCGAAGATCTCGAGATCTACCCGTCCGATTTCAAAAATCAAACGGTGTTTGATTCCCCTCAAACACAATCTATATTTCTAAAAAAAAAAATCCGAAATTTTCGATAGGGCGGCAGCAGAGGGGCAAAACCTACACATATTAGAAGTATTTGTGATCCAACACAGCTGTCATGTTTATTAACCGATCTTAACGCAACTAATGGGGATCGATAGAGATTGAATTGGGGATTAATATATGACGGTGACTTCTGCAAATTCAAAAATCATAGGCGTTTTCAGGTCACTAAATTTGGGGGTAAAATAAATGCCTTATAAAATCGTCTTTTTTCTTTCTTTTTCGATAAATGAAAATGATGCGCTATTGTGACATCGGCCACAACAGTTGTAAAGCATATTTCCATCCATAGGTGGGGCCAGGTTAGCGAAAAAGGGAGGCAAAATATATAACAAATAACTTCCTGTAAACCTTCCCTTTTCAAGTCCTCGAAACCGCCTCTGCCGTGCAATATTTATTATAGTTCACTAAAATCAACTAATTTGCACTTTTTCAATCACTGTAAACCTATGCAACTTCTTTATACTTCAGGCAGTTAGGAAGAAGCCGTGAATTTCGCATCTCCGTATTATCGCCAAATGTCACATTTTTTTTTTTGTTAAAACGGGCCCTGAAACCGCCTCTGTTAACCCTACGGGGGGGGGTCCTAAAACGACCCCCCTGATGTTTTTCTTGCATAACTTTTTAGACATGCGGCGCATCTTGCTGAAATTTTCAGTAGCTGAAATATACAAGTATACGTATGCTGTAAAAATTTCATTGAAATTGGTTGAGCAATTTGGGAAGTAATGATGTTTTGATGACGTCGTGTTGGTGGAAAAACTATAAATGTTTGAAAAAATCGTAGAAAAGAGAGTTTTGAAGCCAATTTCAAACGCAATTAATCAAACATACAAAATGTGATTTTCGTTAAAATGGCAATCTCAGATTTGTGAAATTTTGGGTTTTTGACCCCCAAAATGAATAAAAACATTTTTTTTTAAATCACCACAAAATCAAAATTTTAAAAGATGTTATAAAAACGGAATTTATGTGAGAGAACTGAATATGGACAATACTCAAACCAAATTTCAAAGAAATATCTATATTTTTGACTGAGTGATGGCTCCCTAAGTGTAAGAAATTGATGACGTCATTTTTTTAATAACTTTTGTATACTTTTTTTGACCAGATACGAATACATAATTATCTTCTCTGTATTTCTGAGACAAAACTGGTCTATGAACATGCCTTTTTATTTACATTTAACAATTTCTCATTTTGAGGTTTCCTGACAGAGCAAAATCGCTGTTCTGGACGTGGTCGATCGAGGTCATTCACTTGACCTGGAAGGTCATTTGTTGACCCGAAACCTCAAAAATTGCACACCGTTAGATTCCAAACATGACAGGCAACATGTTGGTTCTTACCGCGTTGCTCTATGTTGCTTGGTTTGGAAGTTAACAGGGGGTCTTTTTAGGACCCCCTGTAGGGCGAAGGTGAAAAAAGCTCCCGTAGGGGCGAGGGTTAAGGTTAAAATATAAATTTTTGACTCCATATGTGGAATTCAATTCTAGGAAAAGTCCCAAAATTTCATGGGATGCTCTCAGCCATTCGGGAGATATCTGCGAAAAAACATGGGGGGGAGCGGAATCCGCCCTCTCTGCCACTAATAGGATTAATAAATTCATTTCCCATTTTCTAAATTTGTATAAGGAATTGCGCATTGTGTCATGCCGCGAAGCGGCGCGTAATTTTTCAAGTTTTAACTGTGAATAGCTGGATTTTGACTGCTGCAAAGGCAATTTTTACGGACTGTACGTCCGACCGTTGGGGGGGGGGGGGCACAGCATAGTATCAGGAACATTTGGGGGGTGGGGGGGCATGGCCCCTTTGCCCTCCCCCCGCCCTGGTTCCGCTCCTGACTGAGACTGCTTGACCCGCGGACCGTGCTCGCCGGACTGACGTTCTCTCACTGTGCTCGCCGGACTGACGTGTTCTCACTGTGCTCGCCGGACTGACGTGTTCCACTGTGCTCGCCGGACTGACGTGTTCTCACTGTGCCCGCCGGACTGACGTGTTCTCACTGTGCTCGCCGGACTGACGTGTTCTCACTGTGCTCGCCGGACTGACGTGTTCTCACTGTGGCTCGCCGGACTGACGTGTTCTCACTGTGCCCGCCGGACTGACGTGTTCTCACTGTGCTCGCCGGACTGACGTGTTCTCACTGTGCCCGCCGGACTGACGTGTTCTCACTGTGCTCGCCGGACTGACGTGTTCTCACTGTGCTCGCCGGACTGACGTGTTCTCACTGTGCCCGCCGGGACTGACGTGTTCTCACTGTGCTCGCCGGACTGACGTGTTCTCACTGTGCTCGCCGGACTGACGTGTTCTCACTGTGCCCGCCGGACTGACGTGTTCTCACTGTGCCCGCCGGACTGACGTGTTCTACTGTGCTCGCCGGACTGACGTGTTCTCACTGTGCTCGCCGGACTGACGTGTTCTCACTGTGCTCGCCGGACTGACGTGTTCTCACTGTGCTCGCCGGACTGACGTGTTCTCACTGTGCTCGCCGGACTGACGTGTTCTCACTGTGCTCGCCGGACTGACGTGTTCTCACTGTGCTCGCCGGACTGACGTGTTCTCACTGTGCTCGTGGGACTGACGTGTTCTCACTGTGCTCGTGGGACTGACGTGTTCTCACTGTGCTCGTGGGACTGATGTGTTCTCACTGTGCTCGCCGGACTGACGTGTTCTCACTGTGCTCGCCGGACTGACGTGTTCTCACTGTGCTCGCCGGACTGACGTGTTCTCACTGTGCTCGCCGGACTGACGTGTTCTCACTGTGCTCGCCGGACTGACGTGTTCTCACTGTGCTCGCCGGACTGACGTCTCTCACTGTGCTCGCCGGACTGAACGTGTTCTCACTGTGCTCGCCGGACTGACGTGTTCTCACTGTGCTCGCCGACTGACGTGTTCTCACTGTGCTCGCCGGACTGACGTGTTCTCACTGTGCTCGCCGGGACTGACGTGTTCTCACTGTGCCCGCCGGGACTGACATGTTCTCATTGTGCTCGTGGGACTGACGTGTTCTCACTGTGCTCGCCGGACTGACGTTTTCTCACTGTGCTCGCCGGACTGACGTGTTCTCACTGTGCCCGCCGACTGATGTGTTCTCACCGTGCTCGCGTGACTGACGTTGTCTCTGTGTCTGTGTTACAGAGATGAAGGCGGTTCTGTGCATCGTCGCCGCCTGTCTGGCCACCGCCCTCGGAGGTAAGGTGTTCTGCGGAACACCCTGTGACCCTGACCTCACTCAACTCGGCCCCCCTCGTGACCCTGACCTCACTCAACCCGCCCCCCGTGACCTCGACCTCACTCAAACCATCCTCCCCTTCGTGACCCCGACCTCACTCCCCCCCCCCCCCTCGTGACCCCGACCTCACTAAACCCTCCCCCCTCGTGACCCCCGACTTCACTCAACCCCCCCCCCCCCCACCTCGTGACCCCGACCTCATTCAATCGGAGGCACAGGGGACGCTCATAAACCAATGTACATGTCCATGTTAAAGGGATATTGCCACCTCCGGAGGATTTCTAAAAGCAACTTAAATGAATGGTGGGGATCAATAATCATGTATGTTCAAGCTCAAACTTGCTCATGCAGCACCTAAAGCAGTGTATCGGCAAACATGGTGTATTTATTTCTGACTCCAAAACGTTGGTCTCAGCTGTGCTTACTTAGTATTAGCTAGATTCATGATGGCCGCTCTCATCCAGTTTGGCTGTGGTATTGGCGCCCGCCCAAAGCCGAAGCGTACGAATTCGCCGAGACTTGACCTTGAGAAGTCTATCTGTGTTATAAGGTATAGGTCACATAACTCTTACAGTCCCAAAGTCGAGCCATAGCAATTTTTCTGTTGCATTATGAAAGAGGCTAAGGTTGTTGAAAATATAATTAACTGCATACGCTTTTTAATTTTAAAGTGCACTGACGGAATGGTGATGTTGAGTTGTAACATTCAAAAGAGAATAACAGTCCGCAAAGAAGTGATTCTAAATAGTGATGTGGCCACTCCAATTTTACGAATGCTTGGTAAGCATGAGTGGTGCAAATGTTTTTTTTTATCTAATGGGGGAGTTTCGGAACCAAATTTGCAGGTGAAATCGGACACGCTTAATCGACCGATACACACCAAAAACTCCATATTGGCCTGCGAGGTCGCAATGTCCCTTAATATCAATTAAATAGTTTTTGTAGATCAGCAAAATCTAACGCAAGCTGAATGGAGATCGTATGATGCAGTTTCCTGCAGCTGTTTGCTTTCAAACAAGGTCGGCCAGAGGAGCCTGGCCACGCATTTAACGCGAGTGGCCCTGCGCGGATCATATTTGCATGATCGGCTCTGCCACTGCTGGCTCATACAAGCTAATGGATGGGAGCACCGAGGGAATCCTGTCTGCGTGGGAAGGTCCCGTGCTTATAAAGCCCGCATGGTAACGGTGCCGCCACGACGTTCCGTGCGTCGCTGGACTGGGGCGAGTTTCGGAGGAGTGCAGGGGACGCACTAGGAGTTCCGTGACGGAGGGTACCGTGAACTGACTCATAATCCAGTCATGCAATATTTATGGATTCGGGTGATTTTGCATGCGCGTTCACAGACACATGGGGATTAGATCGTCTGCAGTTTCATCAAAGCTAAATTTTAGCTGTGTTGGCAAGAACTACCTTTAATTCCATTACTTTGTGGCGATAAATTACAGTGCAAAGCTGATGCAAGCTGAAATGGTTCCGTGAACTTTAATATGGCTTTACTGGGCCATCATAAAACAAACAATTGCCATTTCACCAAAGTTCATATATGTGCATGGGAAATAGATGGATGCATGATGTGTGTGAATGTGTTCATGACAACACGGGTGGTCCTGGGAGGAAAGCCTGCGGAAACTGAAAAGCAGCAGCGATATTTATCAGAACGGTTACACTGTACTGCACTCCACAACTTTGCCCTGATCACAACTACGCGACAGGCACTATGATCATGATCACACGCGACAGGCACTATGATCATAATCACACGCGACAGTCACTATGATCATGATCCCACACGACAGGCACTATGATCATGATCCACACGGACAGGCACTATGATCATGATCACACACGACAGGCACTATGATCATGATCACACACGACAGGCACTATGATCATGATCACACGCGACAGGCACTATGATCATGATCACACGCGACAGGCACTATGATTATGATCACACGCGACAGGCACTATGATTATGATCACACGCGACAGGCACTATGATTATGATCACACACGACAGGCACTATGATCATGATCACACACGACAGGCACTATGATCATGATCACACGCGACAGGCACTATGATCATGATCACAACGCGACAGGCACTATGATCATGATCACACACGACAGTCACTATGATCATGATCACACGCGACAGGCAGTATGATCATGATCACACGCGACAGGCACTATGATCATGATCACAAGCGACAGGCACTATGATCATGATCACACGCGACAGCACTATGATCATGATCACACGCGACAGGCACTATGATTATGATCACACGCGACAGGCACTATGATTATGATCACACGCGACAGGCACTATGATTATGATCACACGCGACAGGCACTATGATTATGAATCACACGCGACAGGCACTATGATTATGATCACACGCGACAGGCACTATGATCATGCATAATCGATGCGATTGACTTTTCAGTAGTCACGCCACGTGAGCGCCTGCACGCGAGTGTCCCTGGCCTTCACCCCTGACCTTCACCACTGACCTTCAACTCTGCCCGGGTGCCGACGGCCGGTCACGCCGACCCGGTCACCGGGGAGTTTGCCCTCGGACGACCCCTGACCTTGCGACGACACCCGAGGGCAGACGAAAGGAACGCCACCGAGACGTACACTCCGTAACGACCCGTGACACCACCGATACGTACACTCCGTAACGACCCGTGGACCCCACCGAGACGTACACTCCGTAACGACCCGTGACGCTACCGAGACGTACACTCCGTAACGACCCGTGACACCACCGAGACGTACACTCCGTAACGACCCGTGACACCACCCGAGACGTACACTCCGTAACGACCCGTGACACCACAAGCGTGCACTCCGTAACGACCAGTGACACCACCGAGACGTACACTCCGTAACGACCCGTGACACCACCGAGGACGTACACTCCGTAACGACCCGTGACACGCCAAGACGTACACTCCGTAACGACCCGTGACACCACCGAGACGTACACTCCGTAACGACTGTGACGCTACCGAGACGTACACTCGTAACGACCCGTGACGCTACCGAGACGTACACTCCGTAACGACCCGTGACACCACCGAGACGTACACTCCGTAACGACCCGTGACGCCACCAGAGACGTACACTCCGTAACGACCTGTGACACACCGAGACGTACACTCCGTACAACCCGTGACACCACCGAAACGTACACTCCGTAACGACCCGTGACACCACCGAGACGTACACTCCGTAACGACCCGTGACACCCACCGAGACGTACACTCCGTAACGACCCGTGCCACCACCGAGACGTACACTCCGTAACGACCCGTGACACCACCGAGACGTACACTCCGTAACGACCCGTGACACCACCGAGACGTACACTCCTT
>JAXIVJ010003794.1:10000-25000 GCA_036785665.1 Chirona hameri
GTGAGGGAAGACGAGAGCCTCGACTAGCAGACGTCTGACGCATTTTGGCAGTTTATGACGGATTCGCGCGAGACCTACCAGCACACAATAGCAACGCTGAACGATCGACGAGACGTGGCGGTTCCATGACAGGTGCGGGTCGATGACAACACCCAGCACCTTGCCGCTGTGTGAGGGAGAAATTTCGTCGTTGCCGAAATATACAGAGAAGTCGGCAGTGACGTTTTGACGACGAGATCTGAGGATGATCATCTCCGTTTTAGCCGGATTTATTTTTAGACGGTTCTGTGTGAACCACTTCATAGCTATAAGGAGAGAGCTCTCAATACGAGTTTTTAGGGCCTGCAAGTTTGATGGAAAGTCAGCATCGAGGAACTGAGTGTCGTCAGCGTACATCACGATCCTTCCGTGTGGGAGGTGCTTTGGCAGATCGTTGGTGAAAATGAGGAAGATCACAGGTCCTAAGATGGATCCTTGGACCATCCCGTGGATCACGTCCAGTGCGCACGATCCACCCCGCACGGTCTGGGTATGCCCCCGCAGCCAGGCCGAGAACCACTCGCGTTGGACACTATACCGTTCCAACTTGTCCAGGAGACGGCCGTGCTTGACGCTGTCAAAGACCTTAGACGTGTCAGCTGTGACGAGTGATGTCATCATGCGTCTGTCGATGTTGTCTGTTGAGAAAATGACAGCGTCGAGCAGGGCCGCCTCCGTGGACAGGCCCGGCCTGAAACCGTACTGATGCGGGCATAGTACATGGTGGGATGTGAGGTACGACATAAGCTGGGTACAGACCACACGCTCGCATAGCTTTGCCACGACATGGAGGACTGATATCGGACGGTAGTTTTTGGGGCCAGCAGTGTCCCCCTTTCTGTGGAGAGCGGTAATGGTGGCAGCCTTCCACTGATCGGGCAATACACAATTAGTGATGCAATAGTTAACAAGCCGCAGCAAATGCAGACCCACCACTGGAAATGTACTTCGTAACATCTGAACGGTAATGCCGTCAGGACCACATGCGCTGGACGTACCCATGCGCTTTAGCGCTGCTGAGAGTTCCGGTAGGGTGGCAGGGTACGGCGAGAACGACCCGGCACACACGCGGGGCCGCCGGGGCGACAGCGGTTCGCCAGTGTCGCTTTCTGCTAGTGCGTGCGCCACGCCGGAGCCGACTGACGTGAAGAAGTGATTCAGTCGGTCTGGCCACTCAGGATCCGCCGGCACTGCACTGGTTGTCCTCGGCTGAGCCTTCCGAGATGAGACCAGGAACTGCATGATGTTCTTCCAGGTCTTCGGACGGGAGTGCTTGAAAGAAGAGTAGAAGGCAGCGCTCGCGCGGTTGATGACCATCTTCACGGCGTTCCGGTTTTCCCGAAACTCCCCCTCGGTGGCGTCGCACGGGATTGGTCCCTGTCCGAGTGGACGGACCAGATGGAGGGCGGTACACTGCGCCGACTATGATGGTAGATCGGCCAATGATCTGCAGCCAGAGTGCTTCGAGTGTCGAGTTGACAGTGGGCACCCGTAGCTTCTCGACCCTCAGTGTGCTGCGGTGGACGATGGCAACTCCGCCTCCCGTCTTCCTAGTCCGTCGATCACGACGACTGATGACGTAGCCCGGGAACAGCAGCATGTCGGTGTCAACTGCATCGGTCAGCCATGTCTCGCTGAGACAAAGCACGTCAAGCTGTTCCCGCAGCAGCAGATGGTTGACCTCGTCCAGGTGCGCCGTCAGAGAACGCACATTCAGGTGGCCGATCTTCAGCGCACACGACGAGGCAACAGCCGCACGGATTTCAGCCTGTCGCGTCTGCCGGATCGTCAGGCGGAGTGGTTGTAGAAGGTGTCGATCTTGTTCTGGTGGTGTTGCAGGTGCCGCCCCAGAGACCGGTGGGACAAAAAGGTCGCGATCAGCACTCGGAGCCGGCTCCGCGGCGGCACCGCGAGGTAGCATTGATGCGCGGCCGGAGTAGATGGCGCTGCCGCTCGATGAGCGGCAGACATGAGACGATGCCAACAGGAGCCCCCATCCCGATGGTCATTACATGAGCCATTGATGCCAACAGGTTACAGGAAGCCTCCCGATTGTCATTACAAGAGACATTATGTCAACAGGAGGCCCCCTCCTGATGGTCATTACAGGAAACATCAACGGCGAAACCAATGTGTACCGCCTTGTCATGTGAACGCTGGAGCCGCAGGCCTGACGTTCCGCCCCGCTGGCTCGCCGGCAGAACAACCTGTTCAGCTCTGCGGACGGCCTGGTCCCGGCTCTACTACCCTGGGCGTCCAAACAGGGCGCTGACGCCGAACTGGGCTGCACCACACTGAACAGAAACACCATGGCCGACTCGACCTGCCTCAGCGACCAGGCCGACGGCTACCTGTGTCTCCACTCCCCCGGTAGGCAGCTGGGTGGACCGGAGGGGCTACCTGTGTCTCCACTCTCCACTCCCCCGGTAGGCAGCTGGGTGGACCGGAGGGGCTACCTGTGTCTCCACTCTCCACTCCCCCGGTGGGCAGCTGGGTGGACCGGAGGGGCTACCTGTGTCTCCACTCTCCACTCCCCCGGTGGGCAGCTGGGTGGACCGGAGGGGCTACCTGTGTCTCCACTCCCCCGGTAGGCAGCTGGGTGGACCGGAGGGGCTACCTGTGTCTCCACTCTCCACTCCCCCGGTAGGCAGCTGGGTGGACCGGAGGGGCTACCTGTGTCTCCACTCCCCGGTAGGCAGCTGATGGGTCCTATATGATAGGCTGGGATGTGTATCAGGAGCCAGATTACGAGATTAGTTATGTCAGGCAAATTGTGCTTGAGTCATATGTAGGCTAAGCTCACTGGTAACAGGGTCTCTAAATCGCGTACATGAGGCTGCTGTTGGAAGTTAGAAGAAACTGACGCAGTTCACTAATCATTTTCCTCTGTGTGTCTTGTTTGTGCTTACATATCTCTGAGACAGACGCGGGACGGAGCTTCTCTGCGGTAGCCGTAGCGATAACGTTTCTGCAATGGACTCTAAAATCAGCTCAGCGAAGGGCGTCGAAGAAACGTGAACTCAAATCCCGCGTACTGTCAGTGATGTGGACCGTGGAGTCCCGTGTACTGTCACCTCAGTAACGTCCGCCCGGTGATGTGGACCGTGGAATCCCGTGTACTGTCACCTCAGTAACGTCCGCCCGCTGATGTGGACCGTGGAATTCCGTGTACTGTCACCTCAGCAACGTCCGCCCGCTGATGTGGACCGTGGAATCCCGTGTACTGTCACCTCAGTAACGTCCGCCCGCTGATGTGGACCGTGGAATCCCGTGTACTGTCACCTCAGTAACGTCCGCCCGCTGATGTGGACCGTGGACTTTTCGCCAGCTGCGGACCGCTGTCCGTCCGGGTTTCTGTTGCTGGGAGGTCGCTGTTACCGTTACTCGCCCACCGCTGCCAGCTACGCCGACGCCAGCGCCGCCTGCCGGAAGCTGGCCTCGTCGCTAGCTCAGATCGATACGGCGGACACAGCGGTGAGAGGCGCCGTGCGGTAACTGTTGACACGGCAACTATCCGGCTACCAGAGTCAGGCAAATTATCCTGATTTATCTGCGTTGAGTGGGTGTCAGCCACTGACTGCTAAAACGCCGGGATATCATCATTTTACAATGTATGACGTTGTTTGACCCTTTAGTTGTTAACACGAATAGCAGGATAGGCTTGAGATGAGACTAGCCAGATTTCGTGAACTGGTGAACGGCAGTTCAGAGATGGTTCTAAGGATAAATATGACGGCCTGTCTGAGTGGTGTGGGACCAGCCGTCCTACCAAGTCTGACTGTGTTGTTCGCTGCTGCAGCTGCTGTTGTCCTCCACCGTGCTGTGGGACAAGCCGTCCTACCAAGTCTGACTGTGTTGTCCGCTGCTGCAGCTGCTGTTGTCCTCCACCGTGCTGTGGGACAAGTCGTCCTACCAGTGGCTGGTCGGTCTGAAACTGCAGGCCGCTAACGGCTTGTGGCAAAACTACGACGAGACAAGTCCGACGCAGGTAAGCCGCCAAAATCCCGCCAAAAACAGTCCCCCTCCCATGGTAATGATGACGGCATTGCTACCGACCGCCAGGAACTCACTCTTCTCTGTATTCTCGATCCTTCCAAATGCTTTGACGTCATCGACCACTCAAAGCTTCTTTCCAAACTTCAAGCCTATTGTATTGATCCGACCTGGTTTTCCTTTTACCTCCGTGGCCATACTAAATCTGTTTGTACAACCGGTGGGCGGGAAAACCGACTCCTTTCCAGTCCTCTCCCCAATCCTATCGGTGTTTTCCAAGGTTCCTCACTTGGCCCGCTCCTTTTCCAGATTTTCACCAACGACCTCCTCCTGTTTGCCCCTGAGGCGCACGACGCACGTGGTCCAGTACGCTGACGATACCCAAATCCTATTCTCTGGCAAAAAGACTCCCTCCCGGCTCCCTCAGCGTATTGCTACCATGGAACAGGTTTTAAACTCTTTGGATGCCTGGTTCCACTCCCACGGTTTGAAGGTCAACACCGGCAAAACCGAACTTATCGTATTTGACTCCCGTCAGAATTGTCGTGGCTTAGTGCCGATCTCCATTCGATTTCGCGCGAGAATACCATCCGTGAGGGCCCTACGTTGCGGAACATTGGCGTCGTGTTCGACAAGCACCGCACCTCACCTGGGACCCTCACGTGTCGGCTCTCGCGTCCAAAAATGCAACGGTATCCTCATCGGTCTGTCCCACGTGCGTCATCATATCTCGCTTGACCTTCTGCCCACTCTGGTCAATGCCTTGGTCCTCTCGCACATCCGATACTGTCTTGCTGTCCTTGGAAACAGGTCAGATAAAAACACACAGCGCCTCCAAAAGATCCTGAATTTTGTGCTGCGCGTTGTCTCCGGCCGTCGCAAATGTGATCATACATCGGACGTACGAGATTAACTGGGCTGGCCAACCGCCCGCCAGTTGTACGAACTTCACTCATTACATTTTCTGCACAAAATTCGCTACACCGGAGAGCAGTGGCTCTTTCCACTCAGCTTCAGGTCAACTCTGCTCTTCGCTCTCGAACCACCGGCAGGACGCAGATCTGGCTCTCCCGCGGGCGAGAACCAAAGCGGGCAGGCGGCGCCGCCTCCTTTTTGTGTACGGCGAAGTTATACAATCGACTCCCGCTGGAGATTCGCGATTTATCTCTGGGGCTTTTAAGCGTGCGGTATCCGAACTTTCAGTTGTGTGAAGCGAGGAGAATGTGTGTGTGTGTGTTGCGGTGTGTCCTAGTTGTGGTTGTGACTCTTAATTTGTGAAAATTGGTTCATGTATTTTCAATATTAGGAGTTTTATTTTATTTTGTCTCTGTCTGTATATAACACTAGGATTAAGCTTATCATAAAAAAATATAAACAAAAAGCACCATGACACAATGCAAAAAATGCCAATGAAATCGGAAGTTCACTTATGCACCCAACGGCGACCTATTTAGTATCGGCGATTTGTTTCATTGACCAATCAGGGACGTTGTCACACTTCTTGGCGCACTTACTTCATTTCTGGCCCTATGACTTGTTTACAAATCAACATTAAAACCACAGATAGTGATAGATCATACTGTTCGTCATCATATATAAGTTCAGATTTTTAATTTCCCAAAATGTAATTTTCGAAATATAAAAAGTTGTTATTTCACTTTTAATTTGAGATGCGATCAATTTGATGCCATACATGTGTAACAAAATAATGCAGATAAATAAATCACAAGGTCATTATTTCCCTTTAGAGGGAAACATTCACCTTTTATCTACTTTTCTGCATTATCTTATGCATCGTGTATGGTATTAAATTGATCGAGTCTCAATTTAAAAATGAAATCACAACTTTGTATATTTCAATATATATATATTTTGTTTTGGGGTGGGGGGATTAACAAGCAATTAGGTACATATTAGTGCTAACCCGTCCGCTCCGCAGGGCGATTACAGGTCAAGTGGTGGTGCAAGCCAGTGATAGGCAATTAGGGATTGATAACCCGAACTACCCGTGACACCTGTCGTACCTATAATATGTTTTGTACCCGTCATACACCCGAGGTACCCGTCAAAAACCTACGGTGCCCGACATACACCCGTGGTACCCGTTGTGCCCCTGTGGAAAACGTGATAAACCCGTTAAAGCCGGCACTCACCCATTATACCCGTGGAACACCTATGGCATCCGTTATACACACGTTAAACCCGTGAAAACTCCACCCCGGCTTAGCGTATATGTTCATTGATATATGCCGTACCGTATGTCGATGACCTTCATTTCGCAGTGATTCTGTGGTTGCTTCTCATTGGTTGTGACACTGTAGTATCCGTGGTCGTATCTGATTGGCTTTCGACTGGAGTGAAGCGATGTAAAACCCGTATCCGTAAACTGTTTTTACGGTAAAATATTTCTTAACACCTCCTTCTATGTTAGTTACAGCACAAACCTTCGCCCAAAACTGCCCAACCTGCAACTGTCTAAAACTATCGTATCAAATGCGTCGGAAATGTACGAATTATATACCACTCGGTAGTATCCGTAAACTCGTTTCGAAACCTTAAAATCACGTGCATCACGTGCTTATATCAATGTGGCACTGCATTGTAGAATTACCGCTTTAATTATATAAATTCGTGGCGGATAGACAGACAGACAGACAGACGCTTATCAAATACTAATATAGATACTTCTTTCGGAGTTCATGATCGGTGTTTTCCCTTCACTATTTGGAAGCGCGACATATCTGGGGCTTTTCTTTCTTTTGATAACGTCTCTGATTGGTCCCTGAAACAAATCCCCGACACTAAATAGGTCGCCGTTGTGTGGCCAAGTGAACTTCCGATTTCATTGCCAGTTTTGTTCAGTGTTTGTTGATTACAAAATATTTATACATTTTACATGATAAGCTAAAGCACAGGTAGTGTTGTATACAGCCAGAGACAAAACTATGCAAAACGCCTAATGTTGAAAACAAATGAACCAATTTTCACAAATTGAGTACTTGCAAGTACTGGTCGTTATAATCGTGGATCGCTTATCAATTATGACTTGTAATATCTATCGGTAGGAATTGTTATATGCAAAATGTGATAAATTTACAATATATTTTGGTCTTGTCTATCGATTTCAAGTAATAACTACTCCATTTTTGTGGAAAAGGTGAATGTAGACGAAGACGAAATCGGGAAAAATACGTCACACAGCTGAAAACGTGAGATAATGAGCCGGCAAAAATATGGAGGGGGGGGGGGGGGCAAAATGACCCTTTAGCCCCCCCCTAGGATTTTCGACTGAGGGGCATTTGGGTACCCTGCCCCCCCCCCCCCCCCCCACCTCAATCCGCCGGCACTGCCCCGATGTGTATGGCCGCAGGGTGTGTTGGACCAGAACTGACCTGACCCCGATGTGTATGGCCGCAGGGTGTGTTGGACCAGGACTGACCTGACCCTGATGTGTATGGCCGCAGGGTGTGTTGGACCAGGACTGACCTGACCCTGGTGTGTATGGCCGCAGGGTGTGTTGGATACAGAGCCTACCGACCAGGACTGACCTGACCCTGATGTGTATGGCCGCAGGGTGTGTTGGACCAGGACTGACCTGAACCCGATGTGTATGGCCGCAGGATGTGTTGGACCAGGACTGACCTGACCCCGATGTGTATGGCCGCAGGGTGTGTTGGACCAGGACTGACCTGACCCCGATGTGTATGGCCGCAGGGTGTGTTGGACCAGGACTGACCTGACCCCGATGTGTATGGCCGCAGGGTGTGTTGGACCAGGACTGACCTGACCCCGATGTGTATGGCCGCAGGGTGTGTTGGACCAGGACTGACCCGACCCCGATGTGTATGGCCGCAGGGTGTGTTGGACCAGGACTGACCTGACCCGATGTGTATGGCCGCAGGGTGTGTTGGACCAGGACTGACCTGACCCGATGTGTATGGCCGCAGGGTGTGTTGGACCAGGACTGACCTGACCCTGATGTGTATGGCCGCAGGGTGTGTTGGATACAGAGCCTACCGACCAGGACTGACCTGACCCGATGTGTATGGCCGCAGGGTGTGTTGGACCAGGACTGACCTGACCCTGATGTGTATGGCCGCAGGGTGTGTTGGACCAGAACTGACCTGACCCCGATGTGTATGGCCGCAGGGTGTGTTGGACCAGGACTGACCTGACCCTGATGTGTATGGCCGCAGGGTGTGTTGGACCAGGACTGACCTGACCCCGATGTGTATGGCCGCAGGGTGTGTTGGACCAGGACTGACCTGACCCTGATGTGTATGGCCGCAGGGTGTGTTGGACCAGAACTGACCTGACCCCGATGTGTATGGCCGCAGGGTGTGTTGGACCAGGACTGACCTGACCCTGATGTGTATGGCCGCAGGGTGTGTTGGACCAGGACTGACCTGACCCTGATGTGTATGGCCGCAGGGTGTGTTGGACCAGGACTGACCTGACCCTGATGTGTATGGCCGCAGGGTGTGTTGGATACAGAGCCTACCGACCAGGACTGACCTGACCCGATGTGTATGGCCGCAGGGTGTGTTGGACCAGGACTGACCTGACCCTGATGTGTATGGCCGCAGGGTGTGTTGGATACAGAGCCTACCGACCAGGACTGACCTGACCCGATGTGTATGGCCGCAGGGTGTGTTGGACCAGGACTGACCTGACCCTGATGTGTATGGCCGCAGGGTGTGTTGGATACAGAGCCTACCGACCAGGACTGACCTGACCCGATGTGTATGGCCGCAGGGTGTGTTGGACCAGGACTGACCTGACCCTGATGTGTATGGCCGCAGGGTGTCTTGGATACAGAGCCTATCGACCAGGACTGACCTGACCCTGATGTGTATGGCCGCAGGGTGTGTTGGATACAGAGCCTACCGACCAGGACTGACCTGACCCCGATGTGTATGGCCGCAGGGTGTGTTGGACCAGGACTGACCTGACCCTGATGTGTATGGCCGCAGGGTGTGTTGGACCAGTACTGACCTGACCCCGATGTGTATGGCCGCAGGGTGTGTTGGACCAGGACTGACCTGACCCTGATGTGTATGGCCGCAGGGTGTGTTGGACCAGGACTGACCTGACCCCGATGTGTATGGCCGCAGGGTGTGTTGGACCAGGACTGACCTGACCCGATGTGTATGGCCGCAGGGTGTGTTGGACCAGGACTGACCTGACCCGATGTGTATGGCCGCAGGGTGTGTTGGACCAGGACTGACCTGACCCTGATGTGTATGGCCGCAGGGTGTGTTGGATACAGAGCCTACCGACCAGGACTGACCTGACCCCGATGTGTATGGCCGCAGGGTGTGTTGGACCAGGACTGACCTGACCCTGATGTGTATGGCCGCAGGGTGTGTTGGACCAGGACTGACCTGACCCCGATGTGTATGGGCTGCAGGGTGTGTTGGACCAGGACTGACCTGACCCCGATGTGTATGGCCGCAGGGTGTGTTGGACCAGGACTGACCTGACCCTGATGTGTATGGCCGCAGGGTGTGTTGGACCAGGACTGACCTGACCCCGATGTGTATGGCCGCAGGGTGTGTTGGACCAGGACTGACCTGACCCCGATGTGTATGGCCGCAGGGTGTGTTGGACCAGGACTGACCTGACCCCGATGTGTATGGCCGCAGGGTGTGTTGGACCAGGACTGACCTGACCCCGATGTGTATGGCCGCAGGGTGTGTTGGATACAGAGCCTACCGACCAGGACTGACCTGACCCGATGTGTATGGCCGCAGGGTGTGTTGGACCAGGACTGACCTGACCCTGATGTGTATGGCCGCAGGGTGTGTTGGACCAGGACTGACCTGACCCTGATGTGTATGGCCGCAGGGTGTGTTGGATGCAGAGCCTACCGACCAGGACTGACCTGACCCTGATGTGTATGGCCGCAGGGTGTGTTGGACCAGGACTGACCTGACCCCGATGTGTATGGCCGCAGGGTGTGTTGGATACAGAGCCTACCGACCAGGACTGACCTGACCCGATGTGTATGGCCGCAGGGTGTGTTGGACCAGGACTGACCTGACCCTGATGTGTATGGCCGCAGGGTGTGTTGGACCAGGACTGACCTGACCCTGATGTGTATGGCCGCAGGGTGTGTTGGATGCAGAGCCTACCGACCAGGACTGACCTGACCCTGATGTGTATGGCCGCAGGGTGTGTTGGACCAGGACTGACCTGACCCTGATGTGTATGGCCGCAGGGTGTGTTGGATACAGAGCCTACCGACCAGGACTGACCTGACCCCGATGTGTATGGCCGCAGGGTGTGTTGGACCAGGACTGACCTGACCCTGATGTGTATGGCCGCAGGGTGTGTTGGACCAGGACTGACCTGACCCTGGTGTGTATGGCCGCAGGGTATGTTGGATACAGAGCCTACCGACCAGGACTGACCTGACCCCGATGTGTATGGCCGCAGGGTGTGTTGGACCAGGACTGACCTGACCCTGATGTGTATGGCCGCAGGGTGTGTTGGACCAGGACTGACCTGACCCTGATGTGTATGGCCGCAGGGTGTGTTGGACCAGGACTGACCTGACCCTGATGTGTATGGCCGCAGGGTGTGTTGGACCAGGTCTGACCTGACCCCGATGTGTATGGCCGCAGGGTGTGTTGGACCAGGACTGACCTGACCCCGATGTGTATGGCCGCAGGGTGTGTTGGACCAGGACTGACCTGACCCTGGTGTGTATGGCCGCAGGGTGTGTTGGATGCAGAGCCTACCGACCAGGACTGACCTGACCCTGGTGTGTATGGCCGCAGGGTGTGTTGGACCAGGACTGACCTGACCCTGGTGTGTATGGCCGCAGGGTGTGTTGGATGCAGAGCCTACCGACCAGGACTGACCTGACCCTGGTGTGTATGGCCGCAGGGTGTGTTGGATGCAGAGCCTACCGACCAGGACTGACCTGACCCTGGTGTGTATGGCCGCAGGGTGTGTTGGACCAGGACTGACCTGACCCTGGTGTGTATGGCCGCAGGGTGTGTTGGATGCAGAGCCTACCGACCAGGACTGACCTGACCCTGATGTGTATGGCCGCAGGGTGTGTTGGACCAGGACTGACCTGACCCCGATGTGTATGGCCGCAGGGTGTGTTGGACCAGGACTGACCTGACCCGATGTGTATGGCCGCAGGGTGTGTTGGACCAGGACTGACCTGACCCGATGTGTATGGCCGCAGGGTGTGTTGGACCAGGACTGACCTGACCCTGATGTGTATGGCCGCAGGGTGTGTTGGACCAGGACTGACCTGACCCCGATGTGTATGGCCGCAGGGTGTGTTGGATACAGAGCCTACCGACCAGGACTGACCTGACCCCGATGTGTATGGCCGCAGGGTGTGTTGGACCAGGACTGACCTGACCCCGATGTGTATGGCCGCAGGGTGTGTTGGACCAGGACTGACCTGACCCTGGTGTGTATGGCCGCAGGGTGTGTTGGACCAGGACTGACCTGACCCTGGTGTGTATGGCCGCAGGGTGTGTTGGATGCAGAGCCTACCGACCAGGACTGACCTGACCCCGGTGTGTATGGCCGCAGCGTGTGTGGGATACAGAGCCTACCGACCAGGACTGCGCCGTGCTGGCCACCTCGAAGTACAAACAGCTGCTCACACCGGTAGCCTGCAGCGACTCGTACAAGTTCATCTGCGAGTGGCAGCCAGGTCGGTCGACACAGGCGCTTCGACACAGACACTCTGACACACACTCTGACACAGCCACTTTGACACAGACACTCTGACACAGACACTCTGACACAGCCACTCTGACGCAGGCACTTTGACACAGACACTCTGACATAGACACTCTGACACATACACTCTGACACATACACTCTGACACAGACACTCTGACACAGGCACTCTGAAACAGACACTCCGACACAGACACTCTGGCACAGGTACTTTGACACCGACACTCTGACACAGACACTCTGACACATGCACTCTGACACAGGCACTCTGACACAGACATTCTGGCGCTTTGACACAGACACTTTGACACAGACACTCTGACACAGACACTCTGGCACAGTCACTGTGACACAGGCACTCTGACACAGGGACTTTGACACAGACACTCTGACACAGACACTCTGATACAGACACTCTGACACAGACACTCTGACACATACACTCTGACACATACACTCTGACACAGACACTCTGACACATACACTCTGACACAGACACTCTGACACAGGCACTCTGAAACAGACACTCCGACACAGACACTCTGGCACAGGTACTTTGACACCGACACTCTGACACAGACACTCTGACACAGACACTCTGATACAGACACTCTGACACAGACACTCTGATACAGACACTCTGACACAGACACTGCAGCGTCTGACGTCTCATGACAGGCACACTGTCCTGGCCAGCCACTCAAACGACCCGGCACACTGTCCTGGCCAGCCACTCAAACGACCCGGCACACTGTCCTGGCCAGCCACTCAAACGACCCGGCACACTGTCCTGGCCAGCCACTCAAACGACCCGGCACACTGTCCTGGCCAGCCACTCAAACGACCCGGCACACTGTCCTGGCCAGCCACTCAAACGACCCGGCACACTGTCCTGGCCAGCCACTCAAACGACCCGGCACACTGTCCTGGCCAGCCACTCAAACGACCCGGCACACTGTCCTGGCCAGCCACTCAAACGACCCGGCACACTGTCCTGGCCAGCCACTCAAACGACCCGGCACACTGTCCTGGCCAGCCACTCAAACGACCCGGCACACTGTCCTGGCCAGCCACTCAAACGACCCGGCACACTGTCCTGGCCAGCCACTCAAACGACCCGGCACACTGTCCTGGCCAGCCACTCAAACGACCCGGCACACTGTCCTGGCCAGCCACTCAAACGACCCGGCACACTGTCCTGGCCAGCCACTCAAACGACCCGGCACACTGTCCTGGCCAGCCACTCAAACGACCCGGCACACTGTCCTGGCCAGCCACTCAAACGACCCGGCACACTGTCCTGGCCAGCCACTCAAACGACCCGGCACACTGTCCTGGCCAGCCACTCAAACGACCCGGCACACTGTCCTGGCCAGCCACTCAAACGAAACCCATTTATGTTCATTTCTTGCCCCACTGCTATTTGTATCCTTGCTGCCGTAGGTGTTTCAGCTTCAGTTTCAGTTTATTCGAGTATATGAGCAACAGGAAACAGTATCCCAATTACAGCTCAAGTCAAAAGTTAAAACAATTACAACTTAACATCAAATCATAAGCATACACATACAAACACAAACCTGAAAATACACAGAAAAACACAAACTTAAAAATACACATTAAAACACAAACCTAAAAATACACATAACCACACCTTAAAAACACAGCGACTATACAAGCTATAAACGAGGGTGTTGCTTAAAATACTACTGTACAGTGTGTGTCAACCCGTGTAGCTCTACCCTGTCTGCCGTGCCGTGCAGTGCAGTACGGCAGGCAGTGAGCCACGTGACCAGCGGCGCTCCGCACTGCCCTCAGACTTGGTGAACGCCGCCAGTCCGGTCATTGACCCAGAAGGAGCCTGTTTCCTGGACGACCCGTACCCGAACGATCCCGACTTCACAGGTAATCACCGAGTCACGCCACCAACAGGCCGGCAGAAATACAAAATAATCACATATAAAAATAAATACGAATACAAAGTAATCACATATAAAAATAAATACAAATATAAAATAATCACATAAAAATAAATACAAATACAAAATAATCACAAATAAAAATAAATTCAAATACGAAATAATCACATGAAAATAAATACAAATACAAAATAATAACATATCTGTGCATCTTATTGCTGCAGCAGATGACATTGATTGGGCCGCACTTTCCATCTTTCGACATCGCTTAGCCGATCAACGATCACTCATCTTTAATCGGATCCGGTCTTATCACCAGTCTGATTATAAATTGATTTGTATAAATTGCATATTGAATCAGAGCTTGCTTGACCTGGAATCGGTGAGTTAGTTATCACTCAAAACCCATAGAAACAAGGTGGGTCGGAGTTGATTCTACTCCAAAGATATTCAAGTGCGAGTGATATCGGGGAGTAAGTCAGCTGGTTTTCATTTGAGTCGAATGTGGATTGGCGTGGATTGACGTGACGTGGATTGAATGTGGATTGACTAATTCTATAATTAATCGAAATAAGCTAACGCACAAATGATTTCAACAACAGTTTGGGATAATTTTCAATGACTATGCAAAAGCAGATACAGGAAAAAAATTCGGAAGGGGCATATACGGAGTAAAAAGATGTCCAAAGAGCAGGAGCCTCCTTAATAATGAGCTACGAAACTAACACAAAACACGATTCAAACTATTTTTAACGACAGACGCTTGCAAGACATCCTCTTTTTCTGAGGTTTAACTTTCGAATGCAATATCGTTCATGCATTATCAATGTTGAACGTTCGGCAGATGACGTTTCAGACCTAGCCTTTCATTTGTTTATGTAGTGCCTGCCCGGTACATGACGTCCGCATGGGCGTTACCAGTGTCTTCCCTGCACCGCGCTGACACCGTGCTGTGTCACCGCGCTGACACCGTACTGTGTCACCGCGCTGACACCGTGCTGTGTCTGCAGTATCTCCGGGGAAATATGACCCGACCCTCTGGTGCTGACACTGTGCTGTGTCTGCAGTATCTCCGGGGGACTATGACCCGACCCTCTGGTGCTGACACTGTGCCCCGTCTGCAGTATCCGGGAGACTATGACCCGACCCTCTGATGCTGACACTGTGCTGTGTCTGCAGTATCTCCGGGGGACTATGACCCGACCCTCTGGTGCTGACACCGTGCTGTGTCTGCAGTATCTCCGGGGGACTATGACCCGACCCTCTGGTGCTGACACCGTGCTGTGTCTGCAGTATCTCCAGGGGACTATGACCCGACCCAGCTGAACCCGAGCCTCTG
>JAXIVJ010003794.1:30000-89779 GCA_036785665.1 Chirona hameri
ACACCCACACCCACACCCACACCCACACCCACACCCACACCCACACCCACACCCACACCCACACCCACACCCACACCCACACCCACACCCACACCCACACCCACACCCACACCCACACCCACACCCACACCCACACCCACACCCACACCCACACCCACACCCACACCCACACCCACACCCACACCCACACCCACACCCACACCCACACCCACACCCACACCCACACCCACACCCACACCCACACCCACACCCACACCCACACCCACACCCACACCCACACCCACACCCACACCCACACCCACACCCACACCCACACCCACACCCACACCCACACCCACACCCACACCCACACCCACACCCACACCCACACCCACACCCACACCCACACCCACACCCACACCCACACCCACACCCACACCCACACCCACACCCACACCCACACCCACACCCACACCCACACCCACACCCACACCCACACCCACACCCACACCCACACCCACACCCACACCCACACCCACACCCACACCCACACCCACACCCACACCCACACCCACACCCACACCCACACCCACACCCACACCCACACCCACACCCACACCCACACCCACACCCACACCCACACCCACACCCACACCCACACCCACACCCACACCCACACCCACACCCACACCCACACCCACACCCACACCCACACCCACACCCACACCCACACCCACACCCACACCCACACCCACACCCACACCCACACCCACACCCACACCCACACCCACACCCACACCCACACACACACACACACACACACACACACACACACACACACACACACACACACACACACACACACACACACACACACACACACACACACACACACACACACACACACACACACACACACACACACACACACACACACACACACACACACACACACACACACACACACACACACACACACACACACACACACACACACACACACACACACACACACACACACACACACACACACACACACACACACACACACACACACACACACACACACACACACACACACACACACACACACACACACACACACACACACACACACACACACACACACACACACACACACACACACACACACACACACACACACACACACACACACACACACACACACACACACACACACACACACACACACACACACACACACACACACACACACACACACACACACACACACACACACACACACACACACACACACACACACACACACACACACACACACACACACACACACACACACACACACACACACACACACACACACACACACACACACACACACACACACACACACACACACACACACACACACACACACACACACACACACACACACACACACACACACACACACACACACACACACACACACACACACACACACACACACACACACACACACACACACACACACACACACACACACACACACACACACACACACACACACACACACACACACACACACACACACACACACACACACACACACACACACACACACACACACACACACACACACACACACACACACACACACACACACACACACACACACACACACACACACACACACACACACACACACACACACACACACACACACACACACACACACACACACACACACACACACACACACACACACACACACACACACACACACACACACACACACACACACACACACACACACACACACACACACACACACACACACACACACACACACACACACACACACACACACACACACACACACACACACACACACACACACACACACACACACACACACACACACACACACACACACACACACACACACACACACACACACACACACACACACACACACACACACACACACACACACACACACACACACACACACACACACACACACACACACACACACACACACACACACACACACACACACACACACACACACACACACACACACACACACACACACACACACACACACACACACACACACACACACACACACACACACACACACACACACACACACACACACACACACACACACACACACACACACACACACACACACACACACACACACACACACACACACACACACACACACACACACACACACACACACACACACACACACACACACACACACACACACACACACACACACACACACACACACACACACACACACACACACACACACACACACACACACACACACACACACACACACACACACACACACACACACACACACACACACACACACACACACACACACACACACACACACACACACACACACACACACACACACACACACACACACACACACACACACACACACACACACACACACACACACACACACACACACACACACACACACACACACACACACACACACACACACACACACACACACACACACACACACACACACACACACACACACACACACACACACACACACACACACACACACACACACACACACACACACACACACACACACACACACACACACACACACACACACACACACACACACACACACACACACACACACACACACACACACACACACACACACACACACACACACACACACACACACACACACACACACACACACACACACACACACACACACACACACACACACACACACACACACACACACACACACACACACACACACACACACACACACACACACACACACACACACACACACACACACACACACACACACACACACACACACACACACACACACACACACACACACACACACACACACACACACACACACACACACACACACACACACACACACACACACACACACACACACACACACACACACACACACACACACACACACACACACACACACACACACACACACACACACACACACACACACACACACACACACACACACACACACACACACACACACACACACACACACACACACACACACACACACACACACACACACACACACACACACACACACACACACACACACACACACACACACACACACACACACACACACACACACACACACACACACACACACACACACACACACACACACACACACACACACACACACACACACACACACACACACACACACACACACACACACACACACACACACACACACACACACACACACACACACACACACACACACACACACACACACACACACACACACACACACACACACACACACACACACACACACACACACACACACACACACACACACACACACACACACACACACACACACACACACACACACACACACACACACACACACACACACACACACACACACACACACACACACACACACACACACACACACACACACACACACACACACACACACACACACACACACACACACACACACACACACACACACACACACACACACACACACACACACACACACACACACACACACACACACACACACACACACACACACACACACACACACACACACACACACACACACACACACACACACACACACACACACACACACACACACACACACACACACACACACACACACACACACACACACACACACACACACACACACACACACACACACACACACACACACACACACACACACACACACACACACACACACACACACACACACACACACACACACACACACACACACACACACACACACACACACACACACACACACACACACACACACACACACACACACACACACACACACACACACACACACACACACACACACACACACACACACACACACACACACACACACACACACACACACACACACACACACACACACACACACACACACACACACACACACACACACACACACACACACACACACACACACACACACACACACACACACACACACACACACACACACACACACACACACACACACACACACACACACACACACACACACACACACACACACACACACACACACACACACACACACACACACACACACACACACACACACACACACACACACACACACACACACACACACACACACACACACACACACACACACACACACACACACACACACACACACACACACACACACACACACACACACACACACACACACACACACACACACACACACACACACACACACACACACACACACACACACACACACACACACACACACACACACACACACACACACACACACACACACACACACACACACACACACACACACACACACACACACACACACACACACACACACACACACACACACACACACACACACACACACACACACACACACACACACACACACACACACACACACACACACACACACACACACACACACACACACACACACACACACACACACACACACACACACACACACACACACACACACACACACACACACACACACACACACACACACACACACACACACACACACACACACACACACACACACACACACACACACACACACACACACACACACACACACACACACACACACACACACACACACACACACACACACACACACACACACACACACACACACACACACACACACACACACACACACACACACACACACACACACACACACACACACACACACACACACACACACACACACACACACACACACACACACACACACACACACACACACACACACACACACACACACACACACACACACACACACACACACACACACACACACACACACACACACACACACACACACACACACACACACACACACACACACACACACACACACACACACACACACACACACACACACACACACACACACACACACACACAGGCAAGCAATAGCAAGGAGATACACACGGAACATAATGTCACTATAACTCACGGATAGGGATTGCCTTTCCCTGTATCTGTTTACATGACTTTGGGCCTCATTATTAGAACAGTTGTTATCTTTGCATGCCGATTCTGTGCTCACACCTGTGGGGGGTTGGTATAGGCCGATGCCCGTCAGCTGTCTGGTGCTGACATGAGTCCCTGGTCTGATTATGTGCCACCCTGCTGACATGAGCCACTGGTCTGTACGCCGCCCTGCTGACGTGAGCCACTGGTCTGTACGCCGCCCTGCTGACATGAGCCACTGGTCTGTACGCCGCCCTGCTGACATGAGCCACTGGTCTGTACGCCGCACTGCTGACATGAGCCACTGGTCTGTACGCCGCCCTTCTGACGTGAGCCACTGGTCTGTACGCCGCCCTGCTGACATGAGCCACTGGTCTGTACGCCGCCCTGCTGACGTGAGCCACTGGTCTGTACGCCGCCCTGCTGACGTGAGCCACTGGTCTGTACGCCGCCCTGCTGACGTGAGCCACTGGTCTGTACGCCGCCCTGCTGACGTGAGCCACTGGTCTGTACGCCGCCCTGCTGACGTGAGCCACTGGTCTGTACGCCGCACTGCTGACATGAGCCACTGGTCTGTGTCGCCCTGCTGATGTGGGCTCTGCTCCTGTCGTCAGGCATCGCACCCGTGGAGTCCAGCGAGTGTTCTGAGCCCTGCACGGGCGACCCCAGCCTGACGTGCGGCGGCACCGGTGAGGTCGTACAGGTGTACCGCGCCGGTGGAGAGGTCAGTGACACCGGTGAGGTCGTACAGGTGTACCGCACCGGTGGAAAGGTCAGTGACACCGGTGAGGTCGTACAGGTGTACCGCACCGGTGGAGAGGTCAGTGACACCGGTGAGGTCGTACAGGTGTACCGCACCGGTGGAGAGGTCAGTGGCACCGGTGAGGTCGTACAGGTGTACCGCACCGGTGGAGAGGTCAGTGACACCGGTGAGGTCGTACAGGTGTACCGCACCGGTGGAGAGGTCAGTGGCACCGGTGAGGTCGTACAGGTGTGCCGTACCAGTAGGCAGGTCAGTGGCGGCTCTAGGTGGGGACACGCTGAGCTGAGTGAATCAACCATCAGCTGGTATGCAATTCCACTGACATAGGTGCGTTCGTTTATGTAAACTCTGGCTGAGAAGCAAACACACATCGATAGGTATTCACATCTGGATAGCTTTCGACGATCACAGAATCCGGCAGGGCCACTCCTATGGCATGCGCTGATTACCCATTTGTAAGACACATACTGTTGTCAAGATGCTTACTGTTAGATCGTTTGACAATATCCATACCTAATGTAAGTAGCTACATAAGATTCTACATGTGTTACAATTGTTCTCCGAGTTGGTCGTTGAGCGAAGCGTTCTATGATTTGTGAATGTAACATTGCAGAATGATATTTGTCGCCATACTAAGCTAGGAATCGTTAAGAGTCTCATGACTTAAGGAAACCAGTCATTTCGCAAATCGCTGCGAATATGCTATCAAGGGCGGATCCAGACGTTTTTTTTGTTGGGGGGGGGAGCAACCAGTTTGAGCGGACCTTACCTAGGTACCCCAAATTTCGCATTTCTCCCTGGATTTGGGCCACTTTATTTTGTAACCACACGATTTCTAATGATTTCTGTATTTTTGTTGTTGTTGTAGTTGTTCGACCTTTGGGATATCTAAAATGGTGTGCCTATGCATGTTTTCGTTCCAGACTGTAAGGGGAAAAACACATGACAAATGTGTGCTGAATCATGCCGGCTTTGCCCTTAAGAGCAAGGACGGATCCATCCGTTCGTCTTCGGGGCCAACTGCTTTTTGCTATAAAATATGACAACCCTTGCCAAAAAAAAACAAGAGTATTATCTTAGATTTGAATCTTTTTTTTGCGGTCAAGTTAAACAAATGTTGTGGAAAGAAGCTAACATATAAATTTAAAACAGAACTTAGAGGATCAAATAAATGGTAGTTTTCGTCAGAATTTCCAGCTCCGAATCTCGGATAGTAAACCGAGAGAGCGTCCGACCCAAACAAAATAAATACGCATTTCGCTACACAAATGTTTGTCGTTGTTATCTGTTGCGCTCCGATAAAGAAGAGCTAAAGACGAGGACGTCAAACATGATCGAACCAGTCGCACTTCCGCCATTCAAAACAATGAATATAGATGACCCGATTACAGCGTCAAATTCGATATGCATTTCAAGAAACTTTAGCTACCCATCTATGCACCGCATACGGATAGGATGATCAACTTCCGTTGCCAGGTTCTTTAAAAAATATATCCCTGCTCCCGGACCTCGAGGCCATTTGCGCATCTCGGCGGGCATAGCACAATACGAGTACGACACACGCAGACGAAGTAACCGATACCTACTACGGTGAACGCTGCATTTATCATAATAACCGTTTTCACGAAGGATTTTGTGTTTGGGGCGTTTGGGGCGTTTTGGGGCGATTGGGGCGATTGGGGCGTTTTGGGCAACTGGGTATATAGCTCGTAAGAACACGGCTTTTCCCGGTGATTTTTGATATCAATCGCAACTGTATGAATTAATGCATTTTTCGGGGAAATTCCATTTTAATGATAACACTATAGTTTACTTAAAATTAACAATTTCATCTTAAACTAGCTCTGGTGATGGCTGTAGTGGTTTGGGGCGTTTGGTGAGACTCCATCTTGCTCGAATCCCGGATGTGCGAGGTTCGGGAAATGGTTATATTTTGCAACGACATAGTTTTCAGGAATAATAGCTTATTTCAATGAAAACTAGATGAATTAGTCCATTCATATTTTCAGTCATATTCACTTTTGATAGCAAGGATTAATGATAATTAGCGATTTCGTTTTGATCATTTGTTGTAAGATAACGAGAATGCTGGCTCCGGCTCTGCGCTGGCTTCGCGCAGGCGCCCGGTAACCATGGCGACCACGTGGCTCCGGCGCCAGCCGACCCGTCACCATGGCGACGAGCCAGCCGGTCGCCTGACGTCACGTTGCGCATGTGCAGAGCCGTGGTCTGCGCCCAGCCATGCCGTCCGTTTGATCTAGAGCAGCCATTTTTGAGTTTTCAGTACCAGGGGCTGCAGAAAGCCCGCATGTTTCATGGGTTTATAAGTGCTTTTTCTGAGGTTCTTTCAGCTTTTTTATTAGATTCATCAATTAATCAATTGATCAAATCAAGAACATTTGGTGTGATTCGTTGCTTAAATAAATGAGTAAGGATTGTTCCGGTTTTCAGAAACCAGCGAAGTTACCGCTCTAATTTAGACGATCTCAGCGGGACGGAGCGACGATGAAATAAGGGCTGTCTATGCTTTTGACATTTGATTGCATTTTTCATCATAATATTATATTTCTTTGTCATTAATATCTTCAATTTTACACTAACTAAGTGTCAATTGCGTATTTTATTTAATCAAAGCTGATTATCTAGTATACTTGTTAGCCTCTTTTGGGGAGTTTTCGATATATTTTGTAGAAGGAACTGACGCAACCCAGAATTGCCAGATTTGCTCAAGAATTTGAATATTCAAAGCAAACTAACGGGAAATATTGAATTGTAAGAGCATATACTTTTACATTATTTCATAACATTGCGATTGATACCAAAAATCACCGGGAAAAGCCGCGTTCTTACGAGCTATAGACCCATTTACTCCAAACGCCCCAATCGCCCCAAACGCCCCAAACACCCCAAACGCCCCAAATGCCCCAATCGCCCGAAACGCAAAATCCTTCGTGAAAACGGCTATTGGCCGTTTTCACAAAGGATTTTGCGTTTGGGACGATTGGGGCGATTGGGGCGTTTGGGGCGTTTGGGGCGATTGGGGCGATTGGGGCGTTTGGGGTGAATGGGTCTATAGCTTGTAAGAACACAGCTTTTTCCGGTGATTTTTGGTATCAATCACAATTTTATGAATTAATGTATAAGTATATGCTCTTACAATGCAATATTTACCGTTAGTTTGCTTTGAATATTGACATTCATGAGCAAATCTGGCAATTTTTGGGTTGTGTTAGTTCCTTCTACAAAGATACCGAAAACGCCCCAAAAGAGGCTAAAAAGTAAACTAGATAATCAGCTTTCATTAAATAAAATACGCAATTGACAGTTAGTTAGGGCAAAACTGAAGATATTAATGGCAAAGAAATATAACATTATGATGAAAAACGCAATCAAATGTCAAAAGCATAGACATACCTTAATTAAACGTCGCTCCGTCCCGCTGAGATCGTCCAATTTAGAGCGGTAACTTCGTTGGTTTCCGAAAACCGGAACAATCCTTACGCATTTCGAATCACACCAAATGTTTTTGATTTGATTAATTGATTAATTGATGAATCTCACAAAAAGCTGAAAAGACCTCAGAAAAGGCACTTATAAACCCATGAAGCATGTGGGCTTTCTGCAGCTATTGGTACTGCAAACTCAAAAATGGCTGCTCTAGAACGAACGGACGCCATTTCTGGGCGCAGACCACGGCTCTGCCCATGCGCAATGTGACGTCAGGCGACCAGTCGGCTGGTCGCCATGGTGACCAGCCTGCCGGCGCCGGAGCCACGTGTGCAACGTGACGTCAGGCGACCGGCCGTCCCGTCGCCATGGTAACCGGGCGGAGGCGCCTGCGCAGAGCCAGCGCAAAGCCGGAGCCAGTATTCCCGTCATATTACAAGAAATGATCAAAACGAAATCGCTAATTATCATTAATCCTTGCTTTCAAAAGTGAATATGACTGAAAATATGAATGGACTAATTCATCTAGTTTTCATTGAAATAAGCTATTATTCCTGAAAACCATGTAGTTGCAAAATATGACAATTTCCCGAACCAGCCACTACCGGGATTCGAGCAAGTTGGCGTCGGACAAACACCCCAGCCGTCTGGCAACACCAGAGCTAGTTTAAGATTATATTGCTCATTTTAAGTAAACTATGGTGTTATCATTAAAATGGAATTTCCAGAAAAATGTATTAATTCATAAAGTTGCGATTGATACCAAAAATCACCTGGAAAAGCCGTGTTCTTACAAGCTATAGACCCATTTACCCCAAACACCCCAATCGCCCCAATCGCCCCAAACGCCAAATCCTTCGTGAAAACGGCTATTACTACCATACAGTCTATGGCAGAAAACATCTCCGAGCATTCAGGGCTGCTTACCTGCGGCAGGCAGCCAGGCAGCGGCAGTCTAAAATAATATAGCTGGCGACTTCCTGATCGCGCTAAGAAGTGAACGACTTCGCTGACGGATGACATTAGGTCTTGGTGGGCTTCGCGCATGATCAGCGCCTCCATCCGGAGCTCGGTCATTGTCGCTCGGAGAGAGGATAGAGTCTTCTCCGCCTTTCTTAACACCCTCTCCGCTTCCGCCGTTAACCGGAAGAACGGCAAGGACCTACAGGAAAAAGGATGGATTTGGACCGATTGTTCTATTGTAGACTTGCCAATACCGAAATAGTGCGGGATATAAATAATGAAATAAGGACGCATGTAAACGTGATAATTAGTAAACTTATAAATTACCTCTCGCCCTGGTGTGGGTCATTTTGACCCCCCCTGATGTTTTTCGAGAATAGCGGAAAAACAGCAGCGCGCAGCGCCGCCAACTTTTGCCAAAATTGACCAAATTTGGTCAAATTTGCCCGGTACCGTTCCAAAAACGAAAATATAACATGTATTAGACTTCATGTCTGGGGGGAGGCAAAACATAGTGTGGCCCCTTGAACAGTCTGGGGGGGGGGGGGGTCTGGGCATTTGGGGAGCGTTGACCCCCTTGGGCGTCAACGGGGCGCTGAACCCCTGGATCCACCTTTAGTATGGAAACCCAACCACCCGCGTGAACCAGGTGAGCTATACGTACCGTTTTGGCTTTGATAGAAAACATAGGTACCTCTCCATTTAATGTGTTATTTTTATTTTAAATATGATTCGGAGTCGATTGCCTCTTCATGACATTGTCCTAATCACCAGTACCGAATAATTCAAAAGTTTGAACTCAAAACTTCCAACGCGTAGAACACTGCACGCTTCGATTTAGTACTAACAGCAACTGCTACTCGTACCATTGCATCCGCGCCCCATTCAGCGATGACACTTGTGCTTCCAATTACTCCCAAATGTAGGTATTTATGCAACACGAACTACGGAATGGGCGCTTTTGTTTCGGAAATTCAGTTTTTCGTTTGTTTTAGCTTTCTTTTGTAGCAAATTCAACATTTTATTCAGCTTTTTGAGGAAACATTCAGGCTCAAATAATTAATAAGTACGTGGTAGCTTTCGTTTTTTTAGGGGGGAAATACATATTGCCCCCTCCCCTTCCAAGATTTTTTGGGGAGCATGGCCGGATTGCCCCGCCCCCCTGGATCCGCCAGTGTATGCTATTGTGCTAATAAGGGAGTATTCGTACCTGAAAGTGTTGAATTATGACATTGGTTTGGCTAAATTATCAAAATATAGGAACTCATTTTTTTTTGGGGGGGAGGGGGAGGAAAGCAATATATTTCGAAAAAATAGACTCTCATATTCCATATAGATTGTACAAAATGGCGCAAGTTTCGAATGTGGCGCATGTTGTTATGGCATCGTGTGTTTCGAAGGAAGATGTAAATAACTCAAAACTTATGTAAAATAATTATAGATAAAGAAGTAAGTACAAATGTAATGATTATCTCCTCATTGTTTATATAACTATATAGCACAATATTGACATGGCGAATGGTTCGCTCGCTGTTCCAGTAACACTACTTTTAACACATGCTACCATATGCAGCTTTTCGACACAGCGCAGAATTACAGGAAAAACATCAAACATAGTCGGCAGGAGAGTCCTTACAACCAGAGTATGCCATAAGTGATTTATCGACATCGACTTAAAAACTGCTATCTCAGTTTACCCCCCTCCCCCCCCCCCCCCCCCCCATTATTGAAGTAGGTGATTTTGCTTTAAATGCCGAAGGTTATACATCTAATACCAAAGTATTTTATAAGAGAATACGCATAGGTGAATGTATGTATAGGGTGAAGGTATTTCGCTCGAGATGTGGTTGCAAAAAAACGCGTCACTATAGGAGGGATATGATTGTGGTCATTTAATCCTCAGATACTGACTGACATCAGATACTGACTGCTTTATCCTCTATAGTTCTAGAAAATTAGATCAAGTGACTTAATCAGAACTAACACTAACTCCTCTGGTCAAATCCAGCCCAGGTTTATCATCACCAAGGCAAATCCCCTACCAAGGCAAGTTCCTCTCCTAGGTACTTCCTTATCCTAATCCCAGAAACCCTGCTTAGTACCGCTTAGTACCTATCGAACCGTAAACCCGAACGTGGAAGACAAGAAGGACGAGTCTACCTGGATGTTGGACGCTTGAGCCACGAAGCTACGCGCTCTAACCCAACAACAACAACAACAACATCATCATCAGATACATATTTAAATGAAATTATTATATAATTTACGTGTTAGTGTTTCGGCTGTCATATATAGTGCTCACTGTGTGTGTTTTTTTTTATATCGAAATAAGGTCATGTGTGTCATGACCCATGCATTTATAACATATTGCGAGGGGATTTGAGAGATGCGTGGTTTACCAAATCAATGCTGACGTGTCGGGCGGAATTACCTGGGGATTTACAAGGTACTGTTTACCAAATCAATGCTAACATGTCGGGCGGCAATACCTGGAGATTTACAAGGTACCGTTTACCATGTGAATACTAACGTGTCGGGCGACATTCCTGGGGATTTACAAGGTATTGTTTACCATGTGAATACTAACGTGTCGGGCGGCATTACCTGGGGATTTACAAGGTACTGTTTACCATGTGAATACTAACGTGTCGGGCGGCATTACCTGGGGATTTACAAGGTACTGTTTACCATGTGAATACTAACGTGTCGGGCGGCATTACCTGGGGATTTACAAGGTACTGTTTACCATGTGAATACTAACGTGTCGGGCGGCATTACCTGGGGATTTACAAGGTGCTGTTTACCATGTGAATACTGTTGTTTCGGGTGTCCGGTTGGGAGAGGTTGACACGGTTTTCCTCCTCATCAGGCGGAGATTAAGGGAGCCACTATCTCTGTGGAGCAGACCACCATCCAGCCCGTGGACACGCTGTTCAGTTTCACAGCTGGGGTCGACGTCGGAAAAGAGATTCTCATCTCGTAAGCATTGTTATACTCTGTAGGTATGGATATTAGTGATAAGAGGCTCGCTGGCGACGAGGTGCGCCGTTCCAGTGACTGCTATCAAGTCCTGGACATGGAACGAAAGCATACTGTTGGCCTCAAGGAGCCGACATACAGCTAAACATAAACATGGATCAAATAATATTACAGTAGCTATCGCCTACATATTCTCGTGTTGATGTTATTCTTGCACAATATGCATGCATGGCATTGACCTTCACAAAGTTGAATAATTGCTGCAGTGATCTCTTCGGAAAAAATATATAAAATATTCAGAAGGCGATTGAGTGAGCATAAGTGGCCTTGTGGTACAAAACTGGGATTCTTACCTCCGTGGTCATACCCAATCTGTTTGTAGATTTGTATTCTTACCTCCGTGGTTATACCTAATCTGTTTGTACTGCTGACGGGCGTGGCATCCGGCACCTTTCCAGACCCCAGCTCAATCCTATCGGTGTATTCCAAGGATCCTCTCTGGGCCCACTCCTCTTCCAGATCTTTGCCAACGACCTGTCCCTGTTTGCCCCTGACGCACACGTGGTGCAGTACGCTGATGATACCCAAGTTTTGATATCTGGCAAAAAAAGACTCCTTCCCGCAGCTCATTGCTACAATGGAGCAGACATTAGACTCCTTGGACGTCTGGTTCCACTCCCATGGTCTGAAAGCTAACACAAGTAAAACGGAACTTATAGTCTGTGGTTCCCGTCAAAATTGTCGTGGCTTGGCTCCCATTACTGTTCGGTTCCGCGAGGATGCAGTGCGTGAGGGCCCCACCGTGAGGAACCTTGGCGTAGTGTTCGACAAGTACCTCACCTGGGAATCTCACGTTTCTGCCCTCGTCAAAAAATGCAACGGTATCCTCATCGGCCTGTCCCACGTGCGTCATCAGATCCCGCCTGACCTTCTGGCCACCTTGGTCAATGCCTTGGTCATCTCGCACGTCCGATACTGCCTTGCCGTCTATGGCAACGGGTCGGATAAAAACACACAACACCTCCAAAAAATCCTGAACTTTGCGATGTGCGTTGTCTCCGGCCGTCGCAAATTTGATCATATATCGGACGTGCGTGAGGAACTGGGCTGGCCAGCACTACCAACAGCACTCTATTAGTCTCCTTCACAAAATACGAGTTACCGCAAGCTCTTACCTCTCATATTCAGGCCAACTATTCTCTTCGCTCCCGTTCTACTCGTCAAAACACTGATATAGCTCTCCCGCGCGTGAGGACGGGGGCGGGTAGGCGGCGCCTCCTATACAGTATCGCGCAACCATCTACAACACTCTACCCCCGGAACTCCGGAACTCGTCACTCGCGTCTTGACAGCGTGAACTGTGCAATCATTTAGCTAGTACTGGAGGAATGTGTGTGTGCGTGCTGTGTGTATGGATGTATTCTTTTATGTTTTGCCTGTGTGAATGCTGCTTACGAGTGTCTTTTTAACATGTCTCACCTTTTAACGTTAGCGACTCGACAATCGGAATAGCCATTTTATGTTGGAGAGTGTTTTAAATGTCAATACAACTGGGATGCAGCTTACCATGTGAAAACTACTTCTTCACAGTTACGTCTCTGGCTGACGTTGGCTTCTCGACAGTTACATCTCTGGCTGACGTTGGCTTCTCGACAGTAACGTCTCTAGCTGACGTTGGCTTCTCGATTGTAACGTCTCTAGCTGACGTTGGCTTCTCGATTGTAATGTCTCTAGCTGACGTTGGCTTCTCGATTGTAACGTATCTAGCTGACGTTGGCTTCTCGATTGTAACGTCTCTAGCTGGCGTTGGCTTCTCGATTGCAACGTCTCTAGCTGACGTTGGCTTCTCGATTGTAACGTCTCTAGCTGACGTTGGCTTCTCGATTGTAACGTCTCTAGCTGACGTTGGCTTCTCGATTGTAACGTCTCTAGCTGACGTTGGCTTCTCGATTGTAACGTCTCTAGCTGACGTTGGCTTCTCGATCGTAACACCTCTGGGTGACGTTAGCTGCTCGATTGTAACGTCTCTGGCTGACGTTGGCTGGTCGGTAGTAACATATCTGGCTGACGTTGGCTGGTCGATTGTAGCGTCTCTGGCTGACGTTGGCTGGTCGGTAGTAACGTCTCTGGCTGACGTTGGCTGGTCGGTAGTAACATCTCTGGCTGACGTTGGCTGGTCGGTAGTAACATCTATGGGTGACGTTGGTTGCTCGATTGTAACATCTCTGGCTGACGTTGGCTGGTCGGTAGTAACGTCTCTGGCTGACGTTGGCTGGTCGGTAGTAACGTCTCTGTCTGACGTTGGCTGGTCGGTAGTAACGTCTCTGGCTGACGTTGGCTGGTCGGTAGTAACATCTCTGGCTGACGTTGGCTGGTCGGTAGTAACATATCTGGCTGACGTTGGCTGGTCGGTAGTAGCATCTCTGGCTGACGTTGGCTGGTCGGTAGTAACATCTCTGGGTGACGTTGGCTGCTCGACTGTAACGTCTCTCTCTGACGTTGGCTGGTCGGTAGTAACGTCTCTGGCTGACGTTGGCTGGTCGGTAGTAACGTCTCTGTCTGACGTTGGCTGGTCGGTAGTAACATATCTGGCTGACGTTGGCTGGTCGGTAGTAACATCTCTGGCTGACGTTGGCTGGTCGATTGTAACGTCTCTGGCGGACGTTGGCTGGTCGGTAGTAACATATCTGGGTGACGTTGGCTGCTCGATTGTAACGTCTCTGGCTGACGTTGGCTGGTCGGTAGTAACATATCTGGCTGACGTTGACTGGTCGATTGTAACGTCTCTGGCTGACGTTGGCTGGTCGGTAGTAACATCTCTGGGTGACGTTGGCTGGTCGGTAGTAACATCTCTGGGTGACGTTGGCTGGTCGGTAGTAACATCTCTGGGTGACGTTGGCTGCTCGATTGTAACGTCTCTAGCTGACGTTGGCTGGTCGGTAGTAACATCTCTGGGTGACGTTGGTTGCTCGATTGTAACGTCTCTGGCTGACGTTGGCTGGTCGGTAGTAACGTCTCTGGCTGACGTTGGCTGGTCGGTAGTAACGTCTATAGCTGACGTTGGCTGGTCGGTAGTAACGTCTATGGCTGACGTTGGCTGGTCGGTAGTAACGTTTCTGGCTGACGTTGGCTGGTCGGTAGTAACATCTCTGGCTGACGTTGGCTGGTCGGTAGTAACATCTCTGGCTGACGTTAGTTGGTCGGTAGTAACATCGCTGGGTGACGTTGGCTGGTCGGTAGTAACATCTCTGGCTGACGTTGGCTGGTCGGTAGTGACATCTCTGGGTGACGTTGGCTGGTCGGTAGTAACATATCTGGGTGACGTTGGCTGGTCGGTAGTAACATCTCTGGGTGACGTTGGCTGGTCGGTAGTAACATCTCTGGGTGACGTTGGTTGCTCGATTGCAACGTCTCTGGGTGACGTTGGCTGGTCGGTAGTCACATCTCTGGGTGACGTTGGTTGCTCGATTGTAACGTCTCTGGCTGATGTTGGCTGGTCGGCTGACGTTGGCTTCTCGATTGTAACGTCTCTAGCTGACGTTGGCTGGTCGGTAGTAACATCTCTGGGTGACGTTGGCTGGTCGGTAGTAACATCTCTGGGTGACGTTGGCTGGTCGGTAGTAACATCTCTGGCTGACGTTGGCTGGTCGGTAGTAACATCTCTGGATGACGTTGGCTGGTCGGTAGTAACATCTCTGGGTGACGTTGGATGCTCGATTGTAGCGTCTCTGGGTGACGTTGGCTGGTCGGCTGACGTTGGCTTCTCGATTGTAACGTCTCTGGGTGACGTTAGCTGCTCGATTGTAACGGCCCTGGCTGACGTTGGCTGGTCGGTAGTAACATCTCTGGCTGACGTTGGCTGGTCGATTGTAACGTCTCTGGCTGACGTTGGCTGGTCGGTAGTAACGTCTCTGGCTGACGTTGGCTGGTCGGTAGTAACGTCTCTGTCTGACGTTGGCTGGTCGGTAGTAACGTCTCTGGCTGACGTTGGCTGGTCGGTAGTAACATCTCTGGCTGACGTTGGCTGGTCGGTAGTAACATCTCTGGCTGACGTTGGCTGGTCGGTAGTAACATCTCTGGCTGACGTTGGCTGGTCGGTAGTAACATCTCTGGGTGACGTTGGCTGCTCGATTGTAACGTCTCTGTCTGACGCTGGCTGGTCGGTAGTAACATATCTGGGTGACGTTGGTTGCTCGATTGTAACGTCTCTGGCTGACGTTGGCTGGTCGGTAGTAACGTCTCTGGCTGACGTTGGTTGGTCGGTAGTAACGTCTCTGGCTGACGTTGGCTGGTCGGTAGTAACGTCTCTGGCTAACGTTGGCTGGTCGGTAGTAATGTCTCTAGCTGACGTTGGCTGGTCGGTAGTAACGTCTCTGGCTAACGTTGGCTGGTCGGTAGTAACATCTCTGGCTGACGTTGGCTGGTCGGTAGTAACATATCTGGCTGACGTTGGCTGGTCGGTAGTAACATCTCTGGGTGACGTTGGCTGGTCGGTAGTAACATCTCTGGGTGACGTTGGTTGCTCGATTGTAACGTCTCTGGCTGACGTTGGCTGGTCGGTAGTAACGTCTCTGGCTGACGTTGGCTGGTCGGTAGTAACGTCTCTGGCTGACGTTGGCTGGTCGGTAGTAACGTCTCTGGCTAACGTTGGCTGGTCGGTAGTAACGTCTCTGGCTGACGTTGGCTGGTCGGTAGTAACATCTCTGGCTGACGTTGGCTGGTCGGTAGTAACATCTCTGGGTGACGTTGGCTGGTCGGTAGTAACATCTCTGGGTGACGTTGGCTGCTCGATTGTAACGTCTCTGGCTGACGTTGGCTGGTCGGTAGTAACATCTCTGGCTGACGTTGGCTGGTCGGTAGTAACATATCTGGCTGACGTTGGCTGGTCGGTAGTAACATCTCTGGCTGACGTTGGCTGGTCGATTGTAACGTCTCTGGCTGACGTTGGCTGGTCGGTAGTAACATCTCTGGCTGACGTTGGTTGGTCGGTAGTAACGTCTCTGGCTGACGTTGGCTGGTCGGTAGTAACATATCTGGCTGACGTTGGCTGGTCGATTGTAACGTCTCTGTCTGACGTTGGCTGGTCGGTTGTAACATCTCTGGCTGACGTTGGCTGCTCGATTGTAACATCTCTGACTGACGTTGGCTGGTCGGTAGTAACGTCTCTGGGTGGCGATCTGTATTCGACAGCTACGACTTCGGTGACGGTTCTGACGCCACCAAGCCGTCAGAGGAGGCCACCACCGTCACCTACCAGTACGGCATGCCGGGCAACTACACCGTCACCGCCATCTTCACCGACGTGCCCGACTTGGTCAAGGTAAGCCCAGCCAGACAGATAACAGAGGACCGACTCTGACAGACCGACAGACAGACAACAGAGGACCGACTCTGCCAGACCGACAGACAGACAACAGAGGACCGACTCTGCCAGACCGACAGACAGACAACAGAGGACCGACTCTGACAGACCGACAGACAGACAACAGAGGACCGACTCTGACAGACCGACAGACAGACAACAGAGGACCGACTCGGACAGACCGACAGACAGACAACAGAGGACCGACTCTGACAGACCGACAGACAGACAACAGAGGACCGACTCGGACAGACCGACAGACAGACAACAGAGGACCGACTCTGACAGACCGACAGACAGACAACAGAGGACCGACTCTGCCAGACCGACAGACAGACAATAGAGGACCGACTCTGACAGACCGACAGACAGACAACAGAGGACCGACTCTGACAGACCGACAGACATACAACAGAGGACCGACTCTGACAGACCGACAGACATACAACAGAGGACCGACTCTGCCAGACCGACAGACATACAACAGAGGACCGACTCTGACAGACCGACAGACAGCCAACATGGGACTAACCTTCTCAGATCGACAGACAGACAACATGGGACTAACTCTCTCAGATCGATAGACCGTTACGAACCGAGCCGCTCATTTGCAGCTCCCGGGCGGCTGGAAGCGTAAGGCCGCCGTTGGGAAAACGGGCTAAATTCGTAATATAATCATGTTTACAACGCATTCTTCAGGAAATGTGGCATGCGTACCCCCATGCCAGATAATACCATTGTGCAGGCATAAGCTAACCAATTCCGGTACTTTGTAACTGTTGCGGTTAGTCCGCCTTTTTGTATTATATAAATAATTATTGGTCATATTTAACGCTACAAATGTCGGAAAACGCCTACTCCCTTGATCATTTGTGGTTATTGAGTGAACAGCGCACAATTTGTAAACAAACGTAATCTCTTTCTACATAGAAAAATGTGCCGGGAATCCAATGTCAACATTCATCTTCCTGTAGCGTTGCATGGTTGTCCGCCAAATTGCATTGCACTTGCTGGCAAATTGCAAATTGGCAAATTGCAATTTGGCAAATTGCCAAATTGCAAATTATTGCTGGCAACGACAAACCAGTAAAACGCCTTTTGGGCGATGACCGAGCAAGCGCGATCTGGTAAAGCTAAAACAGGTTTGAAATATGAAACGGTAAGGGAGCACACGTGGTAGTAACACAGTCATTTTAGCCCTCCATAAAAATTATCAGGCCTCAATGCATGCCAATATAAAATTAAATTGCAATAAATTGTTCATGATCTCCTTTCTGAAATCCGCCAAAAGGGAGTACGTCCTGAGCGCTGCATGCTTCAGCGTATAAATTAATGCTTAGAATAATACAACCATTTTGTATCAAGAATCATTTTTGCAAGTTTTGTTTGTTCATTTCGACGATCGCGTGTGCAAACTGCCACGCGCTGTTATACCACCCGTATCAGAACACACCATACCAAAAACAAAATTGATTTGAAGGACCTATTCAATGGTGAAAACCCAATCTCAATCGGAGCAGTGGTTGCAAAGTTATTAGCTTCCGAAAAGCGTCTGTATGGCCGGGTCGGGCCGGGTCGGGTCGGGTCAAATGTAAATTTGTCTAGTAAGTTGACGAGAAGCCTCACTGGCGCTTCGCGCCCGCTCGGTAATAATTGGCAAATGCTTTCCATTTAGAGGTCACACATCAGATCGGGACAACTTTTTATAGTCTGGTGTGTTACTCTAGCCCTTCTTGATGTTTCAGGCAAATATTTTGCTCAGGGGCCCTTGCAAGGTCACATGAGGTCATACGAGGTCACCAACACTTTGTTGTCAATAATTATCGACAGAATGAAGATAGAGAAGTTAAAACGGCACCAATGTGTTGGTCTCGTCGAGGCACGCCTCCATAAAATGCAACATGACCTACTTGGGTCACCACTTGATCTTGACCTGATTTACATGTGTTTTAAGTTGACCTAACCTGGTCAAATTTAACATGATTAAAAGTGCCTTGACGATACGAACACGATGGCGTAACAATTATTGCCTTATCTGTATTAGGTAAACAGTTATTTGATCAAACAGTTTTGCCAAAAATAGCCTTTTTGACTTTTGATGACCTCTGGAGCCTAAACTGTTGACCTGAGCTTAAATGTGAGGACACCTTAGCGATTGGATTGTTCAAAAGCTTTCTATTGCTTTTTCCGTTTGTTCCTGAATGTCATAGTTCCCAAGATATTTGGGGTTTTTCGAAGCGAAACCCTAAAACTGGAAGATCTGACCTTCGATGACTTCTGGTGACCTCAATATTGATCTAAGCCAAAACATGACAGCAATAGTTTCAAAATTGTTTTTGACAAGCTTTCGAACGGTAGGTCGAAGGGTAAAGGCAAGTTAAAGGTAGTTAGGTAATCGCGCCATCAGTTCTGTCAGACGAAAACGTACACATTTATAAAATATTCCACTCATGATCCCCCAGGAATCTATTTTTTTATAATTTTATTTTTGCCAGTCCCATATTCAACTGTCATAGACAATAAGCGCAAGGTATTGAAGAATACATATTTGTGTACCATATGGCAATTCATTGTCCGTGGACATCCGCTAATAACTCAGCAAAAAAGACGAGTTCACGCCATGGGACCTCCAGACCATCGTTCTCTAACGCAGCCAACATGGGACTAACCCTCTCAGATCGACAGAAAACCAACACAGGACTAACCCTCTCAGATCGACAGACAACCAACATGGGACTAACCCTCTCAGATCGACAGACAGCCAACATGGGACTAACCCTCTCCGATCGACAGACAGCCAACATGGGACTAACCCTCTCCGATCGACAGACAGACAACATGGGACTACCTCTCCGATCGACAGACAGCCAACATGGGACTAACCTTCTCAGATCGACAGACAGACAGCATGGGACTAACCTTCTCAGATCGACAGACAGCCAACATGGGACTAACCCTCTCAGATCGACAGACAGCCAACAGAGTGCTTCTTTCTGCTTTATTAGTGCACTTATTATACACATTGTAGATGCCATTAACTGGTAACAGTTCTTCTCACCGAGAGCACGGCGTCACGGTACTGGTTGACATTAACTGGTAACAGCTCTTCTCACCGAGAGCACGGCGTCACGGTACTGGTTGACATTAACTGGTAACAGCTCTGTTACCGACAAAATCCTCACTATGCCGGTAGCATTGTTCGTAAAGAGTTTTTCACTAAATGGTATATTCTAATGTCCAAAATAAAGAAGAAATAACCAAAGATAGACGAAATTATAACAAACACGGGAACGAGTACCGGGACGGGGGCGCACGCCGTGTGCGTGTGCCCCACGCGGGTCCCTTCGCAGTACTGACGTGCCCGCGTGGGCACGACACAAACGATATCGCAACAAAGCCAGGCCCACGTGGGCCTGACCCAGAAACGTGAAGCCCGGGTGGCCGCCGGTGTGGGGAAAAGTAAAGAGTGCGAGTGAAAGTAAACATATGACCTGTCAATAACTTGAACTAGTCGGCCCAGCTGTGTCGCTGACGTCACCGGACGCAGCCGGGCACAACAGACCGCCCGAGCGCCGGGCGGTCCGAACCAGACACAAAGAGAATCATTTGCGTCCGTAACATAGCCGGCCCAGATTTTGACGGGTTCAGAATCTTTAAAGCCAAACGGAAAAAAACGAATCAACACACGTAAGACGTAATCGTTAACACTTACACTCGCAATTGCAGGCTCAATTACAGTCACACTCGCAATTATTTTAATGGTCATCTATTTACCACTGCATACGCGCAATCTAACAAGTTTCGCACTAGCGTAATGCGGCCGCGGTACCGGCCCCCGTGTAGACTGGACGGCAGCACGCTACTAACGCGCAAACACGATCAATCGACACATCACATTCACACATTTCACATGATCATGGACGCTACGCGACGAACGGTAAACGCTTAGTCTATGTGCTCCTCAAGTGTGCACAGTACACCGCGGGGCTTGCCGGCCCATATCGCCACAGGCGTTCATCAGTTTATGTGGCTGCCGGCACCTGCCGGCCCACGACCGACTGCTGATCCCAGTGTCGGACCGTTTGCGTTGGTCTGCAGTCTGCACTGGACTGTTCGAGGCCGCCTTGGTGGCGGCGGCGGCCGACAGCGGCGGCTGTGTCTCGACGGCGCGCTGCAGCCGGCTACGCGCCTTCTGCTCCAGCACCGTCAGCGCCATCGACGTCGCCGGCTTCTTCAGCAGGCCGTCCATGGGCGCTGCCCTTTCTGTAGCAGGCTCGGGTCCTTCTTGGGCGGCCGACCGAGCCGCTTCCGCAGCTGCTTGCCGTCCGGCTCATGCTCTACGTCTGTGGTGACGTCATCGTCCGCGTCCGCGCTCAGCCGGCGCGCCCGCTTCAGTCTGGCAGGTGGCGGCCGGCCCGGCACGGCGCCCTCTATCAGCGTTGGTCGCAGAGCGCCCTTGTTGGTGCAGAAACTGCCGTACGCTTGCGGTGCCGCCAGCTCAGCGGAGAACGACTGTCGCTGCGTCTCCGCCGAGTCGAGTACGGCGGCTGTGAACTGTCGTTCAGGGTCAGCCGTGTGTGTCTCGGCTGTATGACCGGCAATCGTGTCGGTCTCGTAACGCCCGCCGGCCCGGCGACTGGTGGCGTTCAGAACCTGCGGTGGCGCCTTGTCCTGCTCGAACCGTCTCAGAGTGGGGTGACACTTAGTACCGAACGACTCGGTGTCGGTACTCCACCGCCGGGGCACTGGTTTGTGGAGCGTTGGCTCTTCTGTGGTGCGCAGGAAGTTCACGTGGCGGGTCTGGCTGGCCGGGACGCTCTCTGGCAACTTGCCGGTCGCGACCCATCCGAGACGGGTTTGTACGGCCCAGGGAGCGCCGGCGGGCCCCTGCCGGACTGACAACGGCATGATGATGTCCATGGCGTCAGCCCCGATCAGCAGGCTAACTGGCTCGGCGGTCACTTTGGCGAGATTCAAGTCCGTCAGGTGAATCCACTTCGTCTTGTCCTTGGGTCAGTTCACTGCTGGGCTGGACATGTTGATGGTGGGTGTGGTGTGGACACCTCTGACCGGGTAATCTCGTCACCATTTAACGGTTGCACCCTCAGATCGACACGTTTCGAGGCGTACGTCGAGCTGCCTGCCACTGTGCCCAAACACAGGGGTTCAGTGGGTCCGTGCAGCCCCAGGTCAGTCGCCAGCTGCTCGGTGATCAGCGATACCTGACTGCCAAGATACAGCATGGTGTTCACGACACGCTGTCCGTTAGGGCCTCGGACCGTTACCGGTAGAATCTGCAGGAGAACGCTGGTACCGGTCTTTGCTCTTGTAGTACCGACGTAGCTGTGGTCAGTGTCGGTTTTCGGTGGTGCAGCAGATCGAGACGGGAACAGGCGCGGGGCGCCGTGCAGCAGCGGATGGTGCCACCCTTTACAGCCCGGGGCTGCGTCGCATGGGCTTCTGTCTGGGAAAACGTGCGCCTGGTGTCCCCCGCGAAGGCACAGCCAGCACAGCCCTTTGTCTCGCACCAGCTCCGCACGCTCACTCACAGTGTTTGCGGTGAATTGCGGGCAATTAACCACCGCGTGGGACTCGTCACACTGGACACAGTCATTTGCTGTTTGTCCGGTCGGGTGTCGCGCAGTCTTGGCCGTAACCGTGAACGTACTGCGCCCAGAACGGTCAGCTGGGGCCGTGCTGGGGTTGCCTGGCTTGGTCGGGCTGACGTCACCATCTGGAGCGCAGACCAGCCGACCGGCGTCGACGTGCCTCCGGAGCCACCTATCTAGGTCGGCTAGAGTCGGGGTCGCTGGCCGGAGGTTTATGACGTGCTCCCCCCAGCGCCACGCTACGGCGCGTGTTAGCTTGGCGACGACCTGCTGCAGGTTGGCTGTCGCTGCCAGGTCGGCGTCGTACCTCATCGAGCCGAGCACCATTACAGTGTTGTGCAAGGCAGTCGACAGGGCGCGGAGCGAGCTGACGTCGTTGTTCTTAGCCAGTGGAGTGGCCAGCTGCCGGTTCAGGCTGGCTCGCACCACGTGGCCTGGGTCGCCGAACTGGCGCTCGAGCTCGCTAAGAGCTTCGCCGTACAGCTGGCCGTCGCAGAGCAAGCCTCCGACTGCTTCGCGGGCCTCACCGGTCGGACAGGACTGTAGATGCGTCAGCCTTTCTGTGTCGGTCAGGCCCTGATGCTCGTGCACCAGAGCTCTGAACAGCGAGCTCCAGCGCGGCCACTCCAGCGGCGAACCGTCGAACTTGTCCAGCTGGAGCTTCGGTAGCGCTGGGTCTCTGCGGTGCTCCATCCGTCTGGTCGTTGGGCTTTCTGCTTCTGGCCGGCTGGAGAGCCGCTCAATCCAGCTCCGCGTGCGCTCCCGTGGGTCATTGCCGGGCAGAACGGATGCAGCCGAACGATGCTGCAACGGCTGCGATGCCGCTGATGATGCAGGGCGTGGGAGCGCCGGGCGGGACTGGAGAGCAGCTTCATCTTCGTCGCCGTGAGCCAGCGCATCTTCTTGAACAAGCCTGAGCTCCAGCTCATTGCGCTCGAGCTCATCACGGGCAACCTGCGCTTGGGCGTCCGCCTCCGCCCGAGCTCGCGCAGCTTGGGCGTCCGACTCCGCCCGAGCTCGCGCAGCTTGGGCGTCCGCATCCGCCCGAGCGGCCGCTATCCGCGCAGCAGCCGCTCTCTCCTCCTGAGTCGCATTGAGCCTGGCGAGCTCGGTCTTTATTCACAGCTCACTGACGCGGGAGCCACGAGATGTTGCCGAACACGCCGCCTCGCTGTGGGTGCCGACACCGCTCGGAATTCGCCTTCGCGACGGCGAGCTCCTCACCACAGTTCGTTGTCACTGCACAAAAGTTCACTGATAGTTCCGAACACTAGTTCACTAGTATCCGGTCCGGGAGGCCATTTTGTTACCGACAAAATCCGCACTATGCCGGTAGCATTGTTCGTAAAGAGTTTTTCACTAAATAGTATATTATAATGTCCAAAATAAAGAACAAATAACCCAAGATAGACGAAATGATAACAAACACGGGAACGAGTACCGGGACGGGGGCGCACGCCGTGTGCGTGTGCCCCACGCGGGTCCCTTCGCAGTACTGACGTGCCCGCGTGGGCACGACACAAACGATATCGCGACAAAGCCAGGCCCACGTGGGCCTGACCCAGAAACGTGAAGCCCGGGTGGCCGCCGGTGTGGGGGAAAAGTAAAGAGTGCGAGTGAAAGTAAACATATGACCTGTCAATAACTTGAACTAGTCGGCCCAGCTGTGTCGCTGGACGTCACCGGACGCAGCCGGGCACAGCAGACCGCCCGAGCGCCGGGCTGTCCGAACCAGACACAAAGATAATAATTTTCGTCCGTAACAAGCTCTTCTCACCGAGAGCACAGCGTCACGGTACTGATGGACATTAACTGGTAACAGCTCTACTCACCGAGAGTACGGCGTCACGGTACTGATGGACATTAACTGGTAACAGCTCTTCTCACCGAGAGTACGGCGTCACGGTACTGCTTGACATTAACTGGTAACAGCTCTTCTCACCGAGAGCACGGCGTCACGGTACTGATGGACATTAACTGGTAACAGCTCTTCTCACCGAGAGTACGGCGTCACGGTACTGGTTGACATTAACTGGTAACAGCTCTTCTCACCGAGAGCACGGCGTCACGGTACTGATTGACATTAACTGGTAACAGCTCGTCTCACCGAGAGCACGGCGCCACGGTACTGATTGACATTAACTGGTAACAGCTCTTCTCACCGAGAGCACGGCGCCACGGTACTGATTGACATTAACTGGTAACAGCTCTTCTCACCGAGAGCACGGCGTCACGGTACTGGGCGTCACGGTACGGCGTCACGGTACTGGGCGTCACGGCACGGCGTCATGGTACTGGGCGTCACGGCACGGCGTCACGGTACTGGTTCGCTGGTGACCGGCTATCAGATGGTCTATCAGATGGTTATCAGATGGTCAGATGGTGACCGACTATCAGATGGTTTATCAAATGGTTATCAGATGGTCAGATGGTGACCGGCTATCAGATGGTTTATCAGATGGTTATCAGATGGTCAGATGGTGATGTAGCGTTGGGGAATGACAGAGGGGTCATAGGGGTAGAGAGAGTGGGAGGGTATGATAGGGAACAAGGAGCTGGGCCGGGTTCCGCTCCACTCTGACGTGTGGAGGGAGGGGTACGTTGTAGAGTGGGATAACAGTGGGGGGATACATTGTAGGGAGAGGGGAATGGAGAAGAAGGTATAAGGGGAGCGGGGGTTTAAAGAGAAAGAAGAGAAATGGGAGACGAAGAGTGCATCCGCTCCACCAGCTGTCATGGGAAGCTGCTGCTCCCTCTGGCTGTACTGGGAACTGCTGATCCCTCTTGTCCTCTTCGTCAGCTCGACCTTCGGTGACCTGCCGTGACCTGCAGTGACCTGCAGTGTTCTGCAGTGACCTGCAGTGACCTGTCATGACCTGCAGTGACCTGCAGTGACATGCAGTGACCTGCAGTGGCATGCAGCGACCTGCAGTGACTTGCAGTGACCTGCAGTGACCTGTCCGGCTCGTAGGTCTGCTAGAAGTGATGGGAGATGTAGAAACTGATGTAGAGATGTAGGTGTAGCATAGCGTAGATGTAGAGACAGATGTCTTGATGTAGGTATAGCGTAGCGTAGCAAGATCCCCTTCCGCGTACAAAACATCTGATGGTGGTAGATGCTTTTAAATTTTGAGAGACTGATCATCCTGGTCCATCGTATAGGCTGGTTCACCGACATGCCATTTCACTGCTCGAGGACGGGAGGGACAGTGTCTCGCCCATGAGGGTGAGGACGGTACAACGGGAAAAGGGGTAGGATTAGCGTCAGTTGTGACGCCCTGGTGACCATTGCCAACTTTCGTGATTAGGTATCTCTTTACAATCGTAAGTCGGATCGTAAGTTAGGTCATCCGTCCAGTTACACATCCCTTTATTTTTCCAGCATGAAATGTTCGCCTTCTTCAGTTTAACGAAACTCTTGACATGCTTAATTTTGTATCATTGCTTGGAGCTACGTTCAAGTTCAGTAATTTGTAGTGCTGCATTAACAATCGTTAAATATATATATATATATATATATATATATATATATATATATATATATATATATATATATATATATATATATATATATATATATATATATATATATATATATATATATATATATATATATATATATATATATATATATATATATATATATATATATATATATATATATATATATATATATATATATATATATATATATATATATATATATATATATATATATATATATATATATATATATATATATATATATATATATATATATATATATATATATATATATATATATATATATATATATATATATATATATATATATATATATATAATATATATATATATATATATATATATATATATATATATATATATATATATATATATATATATATATATATATATATATATATATATATATATATATATATATATATATATATATATATATATATATATATATATATATATATATATATATATATATATATATATATATATATATATATATATATATATATATATATATATATATATATATATATATATATATATATATATATATATATATATATATATATATATATATATATATATATATATATATATATATATATATATATATATATATATATATATATATGCCGGCGTTGATCGTATTTCTAATTTTATCCTTACTTGCAATTAGCTCTTCGCCCTTGTGATAATATCAATTCTTCTTTTTAGACAATACTTCTGATTTTACGTCTTACTCTGCGTATATCGTACACGTCATTTGTTCCGTAATAATTGACTGCGATTTTCTATCACTTCGCATCAATAGTGTCGGTTTATCATCCGCATTTCTTCTCAACAACGATTCTTCCCTTACTTCAAACCCGTCCCTTTGTTGGCGTGCTACAGCTCTACACAGCTGTCCCTCTGCCTTTGGGCGGCCCGCCCTGGCTGTGCTGACTCATAGAACTAGGCTGGCTATCGGCGCATCAATACGTGATGTACTTCGACCTCTGTTTGATGCATAGCATACTGACGACCGGAAAACCTGACGTTATCCGTTCGTCACTGGTGTACAACCATGAAATTGCTCGCCGTGATACCAGGCAGTCAAATAACCTCGCCCTGTCTCGTGTAAAGTCGAATCACGGTAAGAGGAAGTACATGTACCGCGCTGCTAAGCAGTATAACGAGCTTGCCATCAACCGAGGAGAGTCCGGTATGTCCCAGAGGCTCTTTAAGTCACACGTCCGCAAGTCACTTCGCAGCACCGAGTAACTGTAGATTGTCTGCTCGATTGACTGTCTGGAATGAGTCTATGTAAATGTGTGTTTAAGGTAGAATTGTGCATAGAGTATAAGCCTGCAGTGCAGTGACAGATTAGATGAACGATTAGTCATGTAAAGTCATGTATATGAACCACGTCTGCCTTCATGTGACGAGGGTCTAAGAATAACCCAATCAATTGTGGAGGGACCCGATGATGTATACAATGCAATACAATAGGACATAGAGGGGAGGGGCGGGGTGATGTGGCAGCGCCGGTAGGGACGGTACTGGGGCCGGTACGCAAATGGGACTGGTACCGTAATGGGTGTACCTGAGGGGCGTACACCCGGCTGGCGTTGCTCCCCGCCGTCGTCTCGCTTACTCAGCTGTTCTGGCGATGGCTGTGATGACTGCAGTTACTAGACTTGCAGTCTCGGGCTTCGGACCCGAGTTTTTGCATGTCTGGGTTGGATGCGAGGAGAGGGGCGTCTGCCGCCGGCCGGCTCGGAATGTTTTGTCAGAGGAGTCAGGCCCGGTGCATTGGAACATGCTGAGAAGATGTACCCCGCTACAGTGACCGGCTATCAGATGGTTTATCAGATGGTTATCAGATGGTCAGACGGTGACCGGCTATCAGATGGTTTATCAAATGGTTATCAGATGGTCAGATGGTGACCGGCTATCAGATGGTTTATCAAATGGTTATCAGATGGTCAGATGGTGACCGGCTATCAGATGGTTTATCAGATGGTTGTCAGTTGGTAAGATGGTGACCGGCTATCAGATGGTTATCAGATGGTCAGATGGTGACCGGCTATCAGATGGTTTATCAGATGGTTATCAGATGGTCAGATGGTGACCGGCTATCAGATGGTTATCAGATGGTCAGATGGTGACCGGCTATCAGATGGTTTATCAGATGGTTATCAGATGGTCAGATGGTGCCGGCTATCAGACGGTTTATCAGATGGTTATCAGATGGTCAGATGGTGACCGGCTATAAGATGGTTTATCAGATGGTTATCAGATGGTCAGATGGTGACCGGCTATCAGATGGTTTATCAAATGGTTATCAGTTGGTAAGATGGTGACCGGCTATCAGATGGTTTATCAGATGGTTATCAGATGGTCAGATGGTGACCGGCTATCAGATGGTTTATCAAATGGTTATCAGATGGTCAGATGGTGACCGGCTATCAGATGACTGTGTAATCTGGTAATCTGGTTTCTGGTTTCTGGTTCTGTTTGTAGTCTGGTAATCTGGTTTCTGGTAGCCGTGCGCTCCATCACCTGCAGCCGGTGACGATGATCGTGTCTCGCCAGGCGCGGTACCAGCAGACCAGGGTCACGGTGGGGGACGAGGTGGGCCAGCTGGAGCTCGACTGTCCCGACGTCAGCGAGCCAGGAGACGAGGTCAGCTGCCAGCTGTGGCTCGTCACTGGCTCTCAGCTCAAACTCACCATCGAGATGGACAAGGGCTTCACCGAGAGCCACGAGTATCCGTTACCCGGTCAGTCGGAGGAGGGGGGGGGGGGTACCCGGTCAGTCGGAGGAGGGGGAGGGGTGTTACCTGGTCAGTCGGAGGAGGGGGGGGAGTTACCCGGTCAGTCGGAGGAGGGGGGGGGGGGGTACCCGGTCAGTCGGAGGAGGGGGGGGGGGGGGGGTACCCGGTCAGTCGGAGGAGGGGGGAGGGGGGGGGGGTACCCGGTCAGTCGGAGGAGGGGGGGTTACCCGGTCAGTCGGAGGAGGGGAGGGGGGGGGGGGTTACCCGGTCAGTCGGAGGAGGGGGGGTATACGTTACCCGGTCAGTCGGAGGGGGGGGGTACCCGGTCAGTCGGAGGAGGGGGGGGGGGGGTACCCGGTCAGTCGGAGGAGAGGGGGGGGGGGTCTGTCGGTAAACAGGATAGAATATGCAATTTAAAATAATGAAATTGATGAGAAGTTAAACCAAAAATATCAACTAAAGCTTGCTGTACGATTAAGTAATTTTCTTTAAATTCAGTCTCTGAAAGACAAAACACAAAGTGTCGAAAGAGCACGTATTTGCGTTTACTTGTGGTAGCCTCCTCCGGAAAACAAAGGCTTTATGTGTGCTATTTTTGGATTGATTGCAAAGTTGATGTGCGTGTGCAGTGCAGGTTGTCTCGTGTTTGTGTCCAGCCCCTGACAGCTGCGCGGGGTCTGCTCAGACCCGGCCGTCCGTGCGCTGGGCATGCCACCGCCGCAGCACGAGACCACTGGCATGGAGACGGCGACGCCCACCTTCCAACTGGGCCAGCACGGCACCGAGGCGACCGCCGCGTTCAGGAGGAAACGACGCAGCGTGTGAGTAACGCCGGCCACGGCAGCTGGGTGCTGCACCAGCAGAATGGTGTAGTGGGTAAACATGGTGGCCATTTGGTGGTGCTTGTGGTGTGCAAGTCGTTATTCAAGAGGGACTTTATTGTGGAAAGTATATGTGGAAGAAAACTAGTGGCATTAAGTCTTAAATCAGTCCTATAGGTGCTTGATAATCGATGCCTGCTTTGTTACCACATTGGACACCGTATTGTGACCAGTGCTGATCTCTCTCGGGCAGTAGTGCTGCACGGCAGTATTGTGACCAGCCCCGTATGCTGCCCGCCTGGGTTAAGTGCGGGTTTGATCTCTCTCGGGCAGTAGTGCTGCACGGCAGTATTGTGACCAGTGCTGCTCGCCGGGGTTAAGTGCGGGTTTGATCTCTCTCGGGCAGTAGTGCTGCACGGCAGTATTGTGACCAGCCCCGTATGCTGCCCGCCAGGGTTAAGTGCGGGTTTGATCTCTCTCGGGCAGTAGTGCTGCACAGCAGTATTGTGACCAGCCCCGTATGCTGCCCGCCAGAGTTAAGTGCGGGTTTGATCTCTCTCGGGCAGTAGTGCTGCACAGCAGTATTGTGACCAGCCCCGTATGCTGCCCGCCAGGGTTCGATCCGGGACTAATCCGGTGGACAGTACGCACCACAGCAGTGCGACGGCCGCCGGAGCAGAAGTGCACAGTGTTTCCGGCGGGGCTGCCGCGGCCGGGGTGGCAGGTAAATACTCAGCGAGCCGCCGTCCCTGCAGTCGCACCACCTCACCTGCCACACTGCAGCTCCGCAGCTGGAGGCTCTTTTCAGATGACAGACCACGCTGCAGCTCCGCAGCTGGAGGCTCTTTTCAGATGACAGACCACACTGCAGCTCCGCAGCTGGAGGCTCTTTTCAGATGACAGACCACACTGCAGCTCCGCAGCTGGAGGCTCTTTTCAGATGACAGACCACGCTGCAGCTCCGCAGCTGGAGGCTCTTTTCAGATGACAGACCACACTGCAGCTCCGCAGCTGGAGGCTCTTTTCAGATGACAGACCACACTGCAGCTCCGCAGCTGGAGGCTCTTTTCAGATGACAGACCACACTGCAGCTCCGCAGCTGGAGGCTCTTTTCAGATGACAGACCACACTGCAGCTCCGCAGCTGGAGGCTCTTTTCAGATGACAGACCACGCTGCAGCTCCGCAGCTGGAGGCTCTTTTCAGATGACAGACCACACTGCAGCTCCGCAGCTGGAGGCCTTTTTCAGATGACAGGCATAGGAACAGGCTCTGTCTTTTCGGTAGTCACAAGGGGAGATATAAGGGCCATCAGGGGCATGCCCCAAAACGACTGAAATCGGCCGAAGATTGACACATTTCTTGATTTAAAATAATAGCTAAGAAACTTTAGATGGCGCATGTTTGCTTTACATCAGTCCTTTGTGCACACTGCACAAGAAAACAAATTATAATTAATTGTTGGACTGTGTCGGACTTTTTGTGAGTTGACCTCAAACCAACTTTTTGCGTTTTCTGGAGCCGCCAGTGAGTAACTATATGTTTGCTAATATAAAGTAAAATGCGAAGAGCGGTTAGGTTAGGGACAAAGAGTGGCCACCCAGAGGTTTACAGCATGTCAGATAATAACAAGGAACATTTAAGGCGATATTCATTATTCATACAGGACGCTCTTGTATATTCTACTTTATAAAAACATTTGTATTGCAAAGTTTTATTTAAAAATCACTTTATATTCAACTCATTTTGTATATAATTTGAAATGCATGTCGAAGCCAAATTGGCTCGGCTATTGTTTCAAAATGGTTAACGCTATTTAGTATAGGCATTGGTAATGGTATTTGATATGCCATGATGCATTTGGACACAGCCGGCCGAACAATCTGGGTTGTTGATAGACGATAGATCTGGAGCACGTGCTGCTGCTGGCACGTGAGCACGTGCCAGCTGAAATACGTACCGTGATCGCTGCATTTTCTATAACTGACAATTGTCCGTGTTGACCGACACAAATTAACAAACATCGGAAGAAGAACCTTCGGACTGCAATGCCTCTATACAGGGACGTAGGAACGTCACGAAAAGTGGGAGGGGTGGGGGGGCAGTGAAACTGTAATCTCGTTTTGAGAGAACCCCACCCCCCCTTATGGAAGATGTCTTTGCAGATTTGGGCTGTTCTCGTTTTGGCGAACCTTTTGCCATCACAAACTTTTCTCACCAAGCAAAAATGCAGATTTTAGCCAAATAAATGGCCGAAAGTGAGGGGGTCATGCTCCCCGCCCCCCTGATCCTACGCCTATGCCTCTATATGCGTTTTCCATGTTTCTAGCAAACTCTGCAGCAAAGGTTTTCTAGCAACATATATGACCCACAATGTGCGCTTTCGACAGGTGACAGTCACGAGGCGAAAACGGTCATCATGCCTTGGACGAAAGTCACCGATCCTTCCGTCCTGGTCGGCTTCGAGTACTACTCCACCAAAACGGGAGAACTTAAGCTCATGGTAAGGTCAGGCAAAATTAAAACTTCAACACAGTATGTGATATTTTCAATTGATTTTTAGATAAATATACCTTTCTTTCGTATGCTATTTTACCTTCTTCGTCGTCCCACTTGTGAAATGCAATGGCAGTAATTGCATGGAAAAGTCTGCTTAAGCATGCCTTAAAGTAATAATTTATGGTTACCATGCCTTAAATAACGTGAATATTGCATAGCAAATCGTCGTAAATAATACCCCGTTAGATAAGGTCGTTTGTAACACATATTACAATGATCCCTGCCCATCTCATTCCTTTTCTATGTAGGCTAAGATTTCAAATAACGTACCATGCTTCAAATGTCAAGTTCAGTGTTAGCAACCAGGCGCCGCTGTATTTTTTTTTTGTGCACCGAAAGAGGAACGAGTTTCTGGTCGGTGGTGTGGTGTTTCCAGTCGGTAGTGTGGTGTTTCCGGTCGGTGGTGTAGTGTTTCCGGTCGGTGGTGTGGTGTTTGCGGTCGGTGGTGTGGTGTTTGCGGTCGGTAGTATGGTGTTTCCGGTCGGTGGTGTGGTGTTTTCAGTCGGTAGTGTGGTGTTTCCGGTCGGTAGTATGGTGTTTCCGGTCGGTGGTGTGGTGTTTTCAGTCGGTAGTGTGGTGTTTCCGGTCGGTGGTGTAGTGTTTCCGGTCGGTGGTGTGGTATTTCCAGTCGGTGGTGTGGTGTTTGCGGTCGGTGGTGTGGTGTTTCCGGTCGGTGGTGTGGTATTTCCAGTCGGTGGTGCGGTGTTTGCGGTCGGTGGTGTAGTGTTTCCGGTCGGTAGTGTGGTGTTTCCAGTCGGTGGTGTGGTGTTTGCGGTCGGTGGTGTGGTGTTTCCGGTCGGTGGTGTAGTGTTTCCGGTCGGTGGTGTGGTGTTTCCAGTCGGTGGTGTGGTGTTTGCGGTCGGTGGTGTGGTGTTTCCAGTCGGTAGTGTGGTGTTTCTAGTCGGTAGTGTGGTGTTTCCGGTCGGTGGTGTGGTATTTCCAGTCGGTAGTGTGGTGTTTCTAGTCGGTGGTGTGGTGTTTCCAGTCGGTGGTGTGGTATTTCCGGTCGGTGGTGTAGTGTTTCCAGTCGGTGGTGTGGTATTTCCAGTCGGTGGTGTGGTGTTTTCAGTCGGTGGTGTAGTGTTTCCAGTCGGTGGTGTGATGTTTCCGGTCGGTGGTATGGTGTTTCCGGTCGGTGGTATGGTGTTTGCGGTCGGTTGTGAGGTGTTTCCGGTCGGTGGTGTAGTGTTTCCAGTCGGTGGTGTGGTGTTTCCAGTCGGTGGTGTGGTGTTTGCGGTCGGTGGTGTGGTGTTTCCGGTCGGTGGTGTAGTGTTTGCGGTCGGTGGTGTGGTGTTTCCGGTCGGTGGTGTAGTGTTTCCAGTCGGTGGTGTGATGTTTCCGGTCGGTGGTATGGTGTTTCCGGTCGGTGGTATGGTGTTTGCGGTCGGTGGTGAGGTGTTTCCGGTCGGTGGTGTAGTGTTTCCAGTCGGTGGTGTGGTGTTTCCAGTCGGTGGTGTGGTGTTTGCGGTCGGTGGTGTGGTGTTTCCGGTCGGTGGTGTAGTGTTTCCAGTCGGTGGTGTGGTGTTTGCGGTCGGTAGTGTGGTGTTTGCGGTCGGTAATGCGGTGTTTCCGGTCGGTGGTGTAGTGTTTCCAGTCGGTGGTGTGGTGTTTCCAGTCGGTGGTGTGGTGTTCCCGGTCGGTAGTGTGGTGTTTCCAGTCGGTGGTATGGTGTTTCCAGTCGGTGGTGTAGTGTTTCCGGTCGGTGGTGTAGTGTTTCCAGTCGGTGGTGTGGTGTTTGCAGTCGGTGGTGTGGTGTTTCCAGTCGGTGGTGTAGTGTTTCCGGTCGGTGGTGTAGTGTTTCCAGTCGGTGGTGTGGTGTTTCCAGTCGGTGGTGTGGTATTTCCAGTCGGTGGTGTGGTGTTTCCAGTCGGTGGTGTGGTGTTTGCGGTCGGTGGTGTGGTGTTTCCAGTCGGTGGTGTGGTGTTTCCAGTCGGTGGTGTGGTGTTTCCAGTCGGTGGTGTAGTGTTTCCAGTCGGTAGTGTGGTGTTTCTAGTCGGTGGTGTGGTATTTCCAGTCGGTGGTGTAGTGTTTCCAGTCGGTAGTGTGGTGTTTCTAGTCGGTGGTGTGGTGTTTCCGGTCGGTGGTGTGGTGTTTCCAGTCGGTGGTGTGGTATTTCCAGTCGGTGGTGTAGTGTTTCCAGTCGGTAGTGTGGTGTTTCTAGTCGGTGGTGTGGTATTTCCAGTCGGTGGTGTGGTGTTTCCGGTCGGTGGTGTGGTATTTCCGTCGGTGGTGTAGTATTACCGGTCGGTGGTGCGGCGTTTCCGGTCGGTAATGCGGTGTTTCCGGTCATAAGTGCAGTTTTGGCTGTGTTGTTCAGGTGTTCCGGCCAAGCTGCCCTGGCAGCGCCTTCTGCTACTCCTCTGGCACGTGTGACGCCCTCTGTGACGATGTCGATCAGAAGACGGTATCTTGCGAGCCATCGAACCCGTTCTTCGCTCCTCTGCGGCAGTGTCAGGACGTGAGTTTTGTCAGTCCCCATTCCTCTGGCACACCACCCATTCCAGCTCCAGCTCTCACATCGGCCACGATAACAGATAGTCAAACTGACAATTCTCGGGGCGCCCATCGATAGCAACCTTCGCAATACTGTCAACACCACAGGTCTATGACAAAGGCATGCAGTGCAGCGGCGAAACAGAGGGGTGCAGGCCCAACTGACCCAATCCGCGGGAAATGCCGCCGCTGATGAAGATACCAATGACCTTCCGCCCATCAGAGTTTCGAGCAAACCTCTGTGATCATTATCGTCAGCACCTATCCCGAAGCAGGAATGTGCCGTCACCACCGTCACCACCGCCAGGCGTCACCATCGTCACCACCGTCACCACCGTCACCACCGCCACCATCGTCACCACCGTCACCACCGTCACCACCGTCACCGCCGTCACCACTGTCACCACTGTCACCGCCGTCACCACCGTCACCACCGCCACCACCGTCACCACCGTCACCACCGTCACCACCGTCACCACCGTCAGGCGTCACCACCGTCACCACCGTCACCACCGTCACCACCGCCACCACGCCACCACCGTCACCACCGTCACCACCGTCACCACCGTCACCACCGCCAGGCGTCACCACCGTCACCACCGTTACCACCGTCACCACCGTCACCACCGTCACCACCGTCACCACCGTCACCACCGTCACCACCGTCACCACCGTCACCACCGCCAGGCGTCACCACCGTCACCACTGTCACCACTGTCACCACCGTCACCACCGTCACCACCGTCACCACCGTCACCACCGTCACCACCGTCACCACCGTCACCACCGTCAGGCGTCACCACGGTCACCACGGTCACCACCGTCACCACCGTCACCACCGTCACCGCCGCCACCACCGTCACCACCGCCAGACGTCACCACCGTCACCACCGTCACCACCGCCACCACCGTCACCACCGCCACCACCGTCACCACCGCCAGACGTCACCACCGTCACCGCCGTCACCACCGTCTCCACAGTCACCACCGTCACCACCGTCACCACCGCCACCACCGTCACCACCGTCACCACCGTCACCACCGTCACCACCGTCACCACCGTCACCACCGTCACCACCGCCACCGCCGTCACCACCGTCACCACCGCCACCACCGTCACCACCGTCACCACCGTCACCACCGTCACCACCGTCACCACCGTCACCGCCGTCACCACTGTCACCACCGTCACCACCGTCACCACCGTCACCACTGTCACCACTGTCACCACTGTCACCACCGTCACCACCGTCACCATCGCCAGGCGTCACCACCGTCACCACCGTCACCACCGTCACCTTGTTGCCCTGCAGTCGGTGTGCGGCGGGTCGACCGCGGCGCCGCCGGTCTCCACCACGCTGGCTGCCGGGGGTAACGCCACGGCGTCGCCGCCGGCCGGCCCGCCCGGCTATCAGGCCGTCTACTCGGTTACGGAGCAGGTGGCCGCCGTGGGCTACGGCAAGCTGCTGGTGGACTCCGGGATGAAGACGGCTACCTGGCTGCAGCCGGGCGATGTGATCGGCTACACCAGTGACGAGGCAGTGATCGGCTGGAGACCCGCCCAGCCCGGGGAAGGTCAGTGAACACCAGTGAACAGGGTGTGGGCACACCAGTGAAGGGTGTGGGTATGTAACGGGTTCCGGCTTCTCAGTCTGCTTCTGCAATTTCTTGCAACATGCAACATTTCCCGAATTTTTTGAAAACTCTTTCTCTGGTTAATTTTGGTCCGTTGAATGGAGTGACATACATTTTTAGGCTCTCTGGCTTAATCTGCAACAATTAGAGCTGCTTGCAACAATTTTCAAAAATTTGCAACAATTTTTAAGTTTTGCCCACGGGGTTTTCTTGAGATCAGGAATCGAAATATGGCATTTTCAGAATGTTATATCCCCGTGTTTTCGAGATATTACTACATTTTGTGGTTGCAAATGCAGAATCGAACTGGACCCGCACATACATTTTTATTTTGGAGGCAGGTCAATCGCCAGCGAACATACAGGTTGCTGCATGGTGGGGTCCAGGTGGTTAGATAGTCCGTATTTCACTTGGAATTTTACGGGACTTCTGATGGGATCAATGCTTAGGGATTCGTTACTCTTACACCTGTATTTAATCCAGGCTCACATTTGAAATAGCCTCACACACGTCCTTTTCCTTCTGGGTCCATTCCTGCCGCTCGCTACTGTTGGGATCCACGACTTACTGCGCCCCGTGGTGCTCCAATCACCAATCCACGCCACCTCAGCCCCTGACTCCTCCTACGGCATTTATCTGAGGTGGTAACGACGTGTGCGGGCCGGAATGGCCGTCCGCCTCAGATAAATGCCGTAGGAGGAGTCAGGGTGCTGAGGTGGCGACGTGTGCGGGCCAGAATGGCCATCCGCCTCAGATAAATGTCGTAGGAGGAGTCAGGGTGCTGAGGTGGCGACGTGTGCGGGCCAGAATGGCCATCCGCCTCATATAAATGCCGTAGGAGGAGTCAGGGTGCTGAGGTGGCGACGTGTGTGGGCCGGAATGGCCATCCGCCTCAGATAAATGCCGTAGGAGGAGTCAGGGTTCTGAGGTGGCGTGGATTGGCGATTGGAGCACCATGGGGCGCAGTAAGTCGTGGATCCCAACAGTAGCGAGCGACAGGAATGGACCCAGAAGGAAAAGGACGTGTGTGAGGCTATTTCAAATGTGAGCCTGGATTAAATACAGGTGTAAGAGTTACGAATCCCTAAGCATTGGTCCCGTCAGAAGTCCCGTAAAATTCCAAGTGAAATACGGACTATCTAACCACCTGGACCCGACCATGCAGCGACCTATATGTTCGCTGGTGATTGACCTGCCTCCAAAATAAAAATTATGTGCGAGTCCAGTTCGATTCTGCATTTGCAACCACAAAATGTAGTAATATCTCGAAAACACGGGGATATAACATTCTGAAAATGCCATATTTCGATTCCTGATCTCAAGAAAACTGCGTGAGCAAAATTTCAAAAATGTTGCAAATTGTTGAAAATTGTTGCAAGCAGCTCTAATTGTTGTAGATTAAGCCAGAGAGCCTCAAAACTTATGTCATTCCATTCAGCGGCCCAAAATTAACCAGAGAAAGAGTTTTCAAAACATTTGAAAAATGTTGCATGTTGCAAGAAATTGCAGAAGAAGGTGGAGAAGCCGGAACCCGTTACAGGTACACCAGTGAAGAGTGCGTGTATACCAGTGAAGGGAGTAGGTACACCAGTGAAGGGTATGGGTACACCAGTGAAGGTTGTAGGTACACCAGTGAAGGTTGTAGGTACACCAGTGAAGGTTGTAGGTACACCAGTGAAGGTTATGGGTACACCAATGAAGGTTACGGGTACACCAGTCAAGGTTACGGGTACACCAGTCAAGGTTACGGGTACACCAGTCAAGGTTACGGGTACACCAGTCAAGGTTACGGATATACCAGTCAAGGTTACGGGTACACCAGTGAAGGTTACGTGTACACCAGTGAAGGTTACGGGTACACCAGTGAAGGTTATGGGTACACCAGTCAATGTTACGGGTACACCAGTGAAGGTTACGGGTACACCAGTCAAGGTTACGGATATACCAGTCAAGGTTACGGGTACACCAGTCAAGGTTACGGGTACACCAGTCAAGGTTACGGGTACACAAGTCAATGTTACGGGTACACCCGTGAAGGTTACGGGTACACCAATGAAGGTTACGGGTACACCAGTCAAGGTTACGGGTACACCAGTGAAGGGTGTGGGTACACCAGTCAAGGTTACGGGTACACTAATCAAGGTTACGGGTACACCCGTGAAGGTTACGGGTACACCCGTGAAGGTTAAGGGTACACCCGTGAAGGTTACGAGTACACCAGTGAAGTTTAAGGGTACACCAGTGAAGGTTATGGGTACACTAGTGAAGGTTACGGGCACACCAGTGAAGGTTACGGGTACACCAGTGAAGGTTACGGGTACACCCGTGGGGACGGAAGAAGATCAGTGGGCGCGATCATCCTCTCAGTTGGATCACCATTTTGATATACACAGCAACGTATACTTGATAAGATGGGTGAAGCTAATTTTAAAGGAGTTTGTTGTATTTGGATGTCGAAATAAATGTATGCATATGTATTGTACAGCTCCATGACAGCTTTAGCAATATTCATGTCTAAAATTCGTATCTATGCTGTTGTGCATAAAACCCTCTCAAGTTTTGGCTGCCGTATGCCATACCTAACCATATGTTTCCTCCAAGGATACCTCATATCCCTTGTGATTCATGTGCAAAGCGATTGCTCTGTTCATGTTGTCAGCCCGTCTGCGGACTGCGGACTGTTAATGTCAACCCGTCTGCGGACTGACGCGGTCGGCTCGGTGGTGCAGCAGGCCGGCCTCTGACCCGGTCACCCCTTATCCGGCCTGATCCGCCCCCCCCCCCCCCCGGCAGAGTTGGAGCTGGCCACGCTGGGCGGCTCGTATGCCGACGCCACTTCCTCGGGCGCGCTCAGTTCGCGGCACTACCTGCGCGCCATCGTCTCCTCGCCGCTGCAGCTCACCATAAACCACACGTATGACGTGGTCGGCGCATACCAGATCTTCGCCTCCGTCATCACCACCGGCGACATCGTCTCCGAGACCAGTGCCGGACAGGCCATCGATGTCCAGGTCAGGTCAGGTCAGATCAGGTCAGGTTGGCTCCGGTCAGGTCAGGACAGGACATGTCAATCCAGGTCAGATTAGGTCAGGTCAGGTTGGGCCAGGTCAGATTGGGTCAGGTCAGGTCAGGTCAGGACAGTTCAGGTCAGGTCAGTTCAGGTGAGATTGGATCATGTCAGGTAAAGTCAGGTTAAGGTGGTTACGAAAAAAGCGTCAGGCCAACTATCTATGCCCCAAGATAGGGCCGTTGAATCAGGCAAGGTCATGTCAGATCCAGACTTGTAAACGATTCACGGTGAATCGACTAACGATTCAAGATTCACATCATTTGACGAAGAATAAAAAGTTAATCGATTCATTTTACGCAAACATCCATGTGAATCATGAGTTGAATCATTGGCGCTGCGCAGAATCACCAAATTAATCGAATCGAATCGATCGGTACTAGGCAGGTGCACTGTTGGTAGTTCATGTGATGAAACCCTGCCAACAGAGAATTCGTGATGCCTCATTTAGGCTAGCATACCTATTACCTGCTTATCTACCGAGATCATAATTACCTGGGAGAAAACTTCAAAGCATAACATTGAACACATTACGAGTGCACTATCTGTCTATAACTGCACGTGGACCATGCATCAGAATCAGAATCAAAGTTGAATCATTGCGCTGAACCGTGAATCACTGGTGAATCGATTCACTTTACGCTGGATGGTAATTTGAATCAGAATCTAATCATTGAGGTTTCACGGAAATCAATGATGAATCGATTCATTAACAAATTAATCGTTTACAAGTCTGATCAGATCAAGTGCATCAAGCCATTTCAGGTCCACCGGATCAGGTCATGCGTGGAGAGATCAGGTCAGGTCAGGTCAGACTTTGTGACGGCCGCTTTCACGCGGGTGGATTTGTGGCGATAGTTATTGCTTCAATTCCAACCCTCATACCTGTGATCAACGGTCATTGATGGTTTAAAGTGAATACAAACCGTGACAAAATGCTGTAGCGACATTTGACCGATTTTCACATGCTGTTGTCGTCTAGGTTCCGATCACCGACTTCCGAGTCACAATGGACCCGGAGCATGTGGCCACCAACAATAAAACCAACGTCACCGTCTACATCAAGGCAGGCAGCTTCGTCAAGATCTCGTTCGACTTCGGCGAGACCCATCTGGGCGGGAAGAGCGAAGTGGACGAGATGGACAGTGAGTGGATAGCGGGATGCCAGTCATGTTCATGCAGGGTCCAACACTGAACTTGGTTGTTGTTTGAGGTTGTAAAATAGTACCTACTTGAAAGTTTCTTCAGGAGTTTACATCATCTTAAAACAAAACATTAATATTTTCAGATTCAATGGCGAGCGAGGAACGACCATTGGGCTATGACATCAAGGGGTTGTTGTCAACTGATTATCGCCAGTCGCCAGGATAAACATGTCACCTTACCACAGTCGTCAGGACGGTCACTTTAGCTCAGCCTTCAGAGCGGCCGCCCTACCTTCGAGCCGACCGTCCCGAGAGTCCTGTCCTACCGGTGTCAGCTGTCGAAATGATGACGACTTTCGCAGCGATATGTGATCTATGGAAGTGTAGCCGTTTTCGGTCCCTGTTGCAGTCATTGAGGCCGGCGCGTGGGCGCACATTTACTGGTATAAGCGGGGCGACCCTGGACCGCGCTACGTCATCATAACGGCCGAGAACAAGTGGGGCCGGGAGCAGTTTCGTCACACGCTGTACGTCCAGCGGGCTGTCACGGACAAGTGGTACCTGGTGGACAACGCGCCCGTCCTCTGGCCAATCCCAGGTGAGTGTCTCCTGGACAACGCGTCCGTCCTCTGGCCCGTGCCCGGTGAGTGTCACCTGGACAACGCGTCTGTTCTCTGGCCCGTGCCCGATGAGTGTCTCCTGGACAACGCGCCCGTTCTCTGGCCCGTGCCCGGTGAGTGTCACCTGGACAACGCGTCCGTTCTCTGGCCCGTGCCCGATGAGTGTCACCTGGACAACGCGTCCGTCCTCTGGCCAATCCCTGGTGAGTGTCTCCTGGACAACGCGCCCGTCCTCTGGCCAATCCCTGGTGAGTGTCTCCTGGACAACGCGCCCGTCCTCTGGCCAATCCCTGGTGAGTGTCTCCTGGACAACGCGCCCGTCCTCTGGCCAATCCCTGGTGAGTGTCTCCTGGACAACGCGCCCGTCCTCTGGCCAATCCCTGGTGAGTGTCTCCTGGACAACGCGCCCGTACTCTGGCCAATCCCTGGTGAGTGTCTCCTGGACAACGCGTCCGTCCTCTGGCCAATCCCTGGTGAGTGTCTCCTGGACAACGCGCCCGTCCTCTGGCCAATCCCTGGTGAGTGTCTCCTGGACAACGCGTCCGTCCTCTGGCCAATCCCTGGTGAGTGTCTCCTGGACAACGCGCCCGTCCTCTGGCCAATCCCCGGTGAGTGTCTCCTGGACAACGCGCCCGTCCTCTGGCCAATCCCTGGTGAGTGTCTCCTGGACAACGCGTCCGTCCCCTGGCCAATCCCTGGTGAGTGTCTCCTGGACAACGCGCCCGTCCTCTGGCCAATCCCTGGTGAGTGTCTCCTGGACAACGCGCCCGTCCTCTGGCCAATCCCTGGTGAGTGTCTCCTGGACAACGCGCCCGTCCTCTGGCCAATCCCTGGTGAGTGTCTCCTGGACAACGCGCCCGTCCTCTGGCCAATCCCTGGTGAGTGTCTCCTGGACAACGCGCCCGTCCTCTGGCCAATCCCTGGTGAATGTCTCCTGGACAACGCGCCCGTCCTCTGGCCCGTGTCCTGGGAGCTTTGAACTTACCAGATCTCTGTGCTTCAAAAGGGAATAGTTAATCTTTAACATGAGGTTTTGAACTGGGATAGCAGATTTGTAGAGCAGATCGAAAAATGGGTTGAATGAGAAAACATGGGAAAAAGTGGGGAAAGTGGGGAAAATGACAATTACCTCGCTACGCTAAACAATTTCGACACACGACTTAATTAAGATTCGGCTTCGGGGCCTCGAAACTTCGTCGGTATTATGATGTCATACCCGCTGACGTCAGATTTGCGTCATACGCATATTCAAACCCAAACTAGCCGTAACCAGGGTAAGTTGAGCCGTAACCATTACAATGTTTGTCTTTTATAGTTATAGTTATAGTTTTATATTTTATTTTATAATTTTTAATAGTGACCGTGAAACTGAGGTGCGTTACCAGAAACCAACAATTTTTGTGAAGTAGCGATATTTTATCGAAAGATTGAGAAACTCAAGCAACGCGTCCTATTTTGCGTACTATATGTCGCTAGTCCGTTTAGCCTTGTTCTCCGGTTACAGATGACGAAGAAGACGTAGCAGTGATTGAAGTAAAAGTCTTAGTAGATAGTTCTCGGCGATGTATTTTGGATATAACCCAACAGTTCGGTTAATTTAAAGAGAGGCCGAAACGGAAAGAAGAAACGGCCAGGCCAACTTGGCCGGCAACGGCAGTCCGCCGTTGGGAACGCGACAGCGCGTTCGGGACCGACTTCAGGTCGCGGCAGAGTCAAGACTGTCCGGCGGCGGCCGGCGGCGGGCGATCACTACCCGCCGGTCAGAGTCCACGCAGGCGCAGAGGCTACGGCGACGCCCTTCGGCAGGCCCATAAAAGGCTAAGGATATCTCGTCATCCTTTCATCGACATCGGACCTACGGACGCCTTCTAGCCAGCCTTCTCCAGCTCTCCACCGCTTCCGGGTGCGGGACCCTGTCCACGTGCTTGTGGCAGGGTCGTTAGACCCTTAGATAGGTAGCCCTTAGATATTTTTAAGTAGGTAACGTAATTTCCACAATTTGCAAGGTAGAGAACCCGCTTCATTCTTTAGATTAATTGCAGCTGGCAACACGTTCTGCCGTGTGTGCCACGTTAACGTAACTTAGGTTATTAATTAAACTTTCCCCTCCCTCCTCCGGTCATGGCGACCTCCCCGCCCCTCCGTCCCCTCATGGCAACTTCCCCGCCCCTCCGTCCCCTCATGGCGACCCCCCGCCCGGCCCCCTTCAGGAGTCTCTCCCCTCCCGTCCCGGCGCGCGGCCACCCCCCGGCTTCCTTCCGAAGCCACCCGACCCCCTTCAGGGGTCTGCCCCCCCGGACGGTCCTCCTGGACCCCCCGGCTCCCCTCGGGAGCCTCGCCTGGGCCGACCCGGTGCTTGGCTCCCCCCAACACCTCGCCACCCGACGGGCCTGCTCTCCTCCTCATTCAGAGGAAGGACGGAGTGACCATGAGGCACTCCAACCCGTTCGCGGTGCGCCGCCAACTGGTCGCCCTCTGCGGAGAGGTGGCCAGCGCGCGCTCCATCCGTTCCGGCGCTCTGCTGGTTCAGACCCTGTCTGGCCAGCAGACTGCCACCCTCCTAGCCATCCCGTCTTTCATGGACAAGGCTTGTGAGGTGACGGCCCCGGACCACATGAATTCCTGCCAGGGATTCATCCTGTGCCCCGAAGTCAGCAATCTGACTGAGACCGTGCTCCTCCAGGAGCTAGTGACTCAGGGGGTGACAGAAGTGGTCCGGATGCGGTCTAAGCGACCAGGCCCCAACCCCATAGTCCGGCTGCGTTTCCGGGGCTTACAGCTCCCGGAACGCATCTACTGTGGCTACATAGTAGTCACAGTCAAGGAGTGGACCCAAGGGCCTCTGCAGTGCAGAGCCTGCTGGCGGTTTGGCCACCACCAGCGTCAGTGCCACGCCCGCCAGTCCATCTGCGGGAAGTGCGCCGAGACGCACGACACAGCCCAATGTGTCGGTGGCGACACCGCAGCCACTCGCTGCGTGTCGTGCGGGGCCGCCCACCCCGCATGGTCCCGTGACTGCCCTGCCCGAGCGCTAGCCGCCGAGCAGACCCGGGCCCGCAAGGCGGTCCCCCCCCCCCCCCACCCCACCTCCCATCCCAGCGCTGGCCCCCAGCGTCTGGCCCCCGCTGCCCTCATCCCACCGAACCCCACCCGCGCCCCCCCCGTCGGACCTCAAGTGGGTCCACCCCACCGGCGCCACCGCCTGCCCCGTCACAGCGGCGGCAGTGCCCACCCCCACCGACGGCAGAGCAGGCCGAGCCCCACCCCATCTCAGCCGAGTCCCTTCTGGACACTGGCAGTGCCCCAGCGGCACCCACTCCCACCCCCGCCGAATCTCTGGCGGAGTCCCCGGTCGAGTCCTCCGACGCTGACGCTGACGCTGACGCTGAGGACTCTGACGCCTCTCTAATCAGAGCCGTCACCCGCCAACTCCCAAACTCCCACCCTCCTCCTCTCTCTGAAGACAGTCGGTCCCTCTCCCCGCCATCCCTCCCCTCCCCCCACCCTCCTTCCCAGCTCCCTCGCCCTATAATACCGGATAGCCCCCCCCCCACCCCAGCCCCTCTGAAAGTAACCGCTACCGCCGCAATTTGAGACGGTTCAACAAGAAATAATAAATCACCTCCAACAAATACTTCATTCAGTTGTTTCTGACTAACCGTTAAATTGTGCTGCTGCTGACGTGGAAGTTGCGTGTTGGCTGCCGGTGTTTTGTTTCGGGGGCCCCCTGCTGGATCTCGGCCGCGCGGCGAATGGCCGGTGCTGTTCGTGACGTGGCTGATTTGGCGGGGGATTTCTGAGATGGGACGCCGATGGTAGATGAGCGGTTTTGCGTTGGCGGCGGCATGATTCCCTGTCAAATTGGTCGCTAAATCAGGTTGCTGCCGACGTGGGGTAGCGTGTTGGCTGCCGGTGTCTTGTTGCGGGGGCCCCCTGCTGGATTGGTAGCGCGGCGAATGGTTATGGCTTGGCTGTTCGTTGCGTAGCTGATTTGGCGGGGGATTTCTGCGATGGGGCGCCGATGGTTGATGTGCGGTTTTGCGTTGGCGGCGGCATGATTCCCTGCCAAACCAGTCAGAAATAACTTCCTGACTAACTGTTAAATCAGGTTACTGCTGGCGCGGGAGTTGCGGGTTGGCTGCCGGTGTCTTGTTGCGGGGGCCCCCTGCTGGATCTCGGCCGCGCGGCGAATGGCCGGTGCTGTTCGTGACGTGGCTGATTTGGCGGGGGATTTCTGCGATGGGACGCCGATGGCTGATGTGCGATTTTGCGTTGGCGGCGGCATGATTCCCTGCCAAACCAGATCACACGCCGATGCTGCGCCGCGGTGCGGTGGCTGCTGCGCTGCGGTGCAGTGTCCGCTGCGCTGCGGTGCAGCATGTTAAATTATGTTAAAATCACGCTGCTGCCGACGTGGGGTTGCGTGTTGGCTGCCGGTGTCTTGTTACGGGGGCCCCCTGCTGGATCTCGGCCGCGCGGCGAATGGCCGGTGCTGTTCGTGACGTGGCTGATTTGGCGGGGGATTTCTGCGATGGGACGCCGATGGTAGATGTGCGGTCTTGCGTTGGCGGAGGCATGATTCCCTGCCAAATCAGTCGCGCAACGAAAGGTTCCATTGGAATTCGTTGTTCATTTCTTAACGTAATGCTCCTCCCAACCCTCCTCTCCCCTCTACTCCGCTCTTGCCAAAGCCGAGTAGTTGAACACCCGCCCCTGATAACATATGCCGATGCTGCGCTGCGGTGTGGTGGCCGCTGCGCTGCGGTGCGGTGCTCACTCCACTGCGCTGCGGTGTGGTGTCCGCTGCGCTGCGGTGCAGTATATTAAATCATGTTGCCGACGTGGGGTTGCGTGTCAGCTGCCGGTGTGTTGCTGCGGGGGCCCCCTGCTGGATCTCGGCCGCGCGGCGAATGGTTTAGTGCTTTGGCTGTTCGTGACGTGGCTGATTTGGCGGGGGATTTCTGCGATGGGACGCCGATGGCTGATGTTCGATTTTGCGTTGGCGGCGGCATGATTCCCTGCCAAACCAGATCACACGCCGATGCTGCGCCGCGGTGCGGTGGCTGCTGCGCTGCGGTGCAGTGTCCACTGCGCTGCGGTGCAGTATCCACCCTATCAATCTTTTTTACACTGTTAGGTGATAGTTATCTTGTATTGATAGGTCCCCTCTTAGATTATCTCTACCAAACACGTTTAGCTAAACAAATATAACAGGGTTTTTTTGCCTTGCGCATTTTTGGCCCACCGCGCAGGTTTTTCCCCTTTGCTATAGACGCTGGGTTTTTTATTATTCAGGACTTTTCGCCCAGCTAAACACACCCCACAACCAGGTCTCGCCGAGGCGCCGGAGCTAGGGAGACTGGCAACAGTCTCCCGCTGTTGCAATGACGGCACCCCACGGCTCCATCAACTCTGACACTGTACAAGTATTCTGCTCTGTGTGTGTATGAAATATATTGTGTATGTATGTGTCTCGTGTTTTATTTTAACTTTGACTTTGAACGAAATACTTAACGTAAGATAGACTTTAGATTTACTGTGAAGAATTCACTTAACGTAAAATAGCTACCCTATTCCCTTTCTTGCTCGGGTTCCCATAAACCGACTAACGTAACTCTTTGCCTGGCAAATTGCCAGAAGTACTTTCCCCAAACCCGGGATATGGCTATAGGCCGGTCCGGGAAAAAAAAAAAAAAAAATATCTCGTCATTGGTGACGTCACAGAGGGTCATAACGGAGCGTCATAACCACTTTATTACAGTCCGTCATTATTGTGTGCAATAGCTTCCATATCTGAACTGCCTGATCCATATCTGAGTATAACGTCATACATTGCCATGAAGTTGTTTTTTAGGCCAAGAAGGTGAAAAGAGAAACATGCTCATTTTTCTACGGATATCCATCTAACGTCCGAACAAATGCCATATTTGTTTTTCAGCTCAAAATACCCCGTATAACCAAATTTCAAGACAACTTTCAAGGTGACCTATTCCCTTTAACGCGGGCACTGCTGGGGGTGCGCACCAACCGCGAACTGCCGGGGGGGGGGGGGGGGTTGATTTCTCCCCTTCTCCTCCCACCTAAGATCTCGAAAACCACGTAACGTAGCGACAAGCGGAAAACGGCGTTGGATAGCTCGAGATAAGCTCTATCTAACGCATATAGGTATTGTTTTTAAGGTCAGGTCAATAATCAATATTGAGGTCACCAGAGGTCACCAAAGGTCAAATTTCGGCTATACATTTCTGTACATATATGAGTGTCCCTAATAAAACCGTCTATATATCGATATAACTAAAAGAGCTAGCGACACGCGGAAAAACGTTCGAAATATAATTGAATTTGCTGTCACCAATGTTTCATAAGAATTGACCTTAGGTCGATAGTTAGGTCAGCAGAAGCCATTACATTTGAAACATTCGAAAAATCGCCGAAATGTTTTTAAGGAATAAGTTCTGATGGACAGAAGCCTTATATAGTAAAGCAGATTGTACCATTGTGTTTGTCTCGTCGAAACGCATCGAATTACATATTGGGTGGCCTAGTTAATTCATATCCAAAAATTAACCTGACCTGAGGTCAGGTCAAGGTCAGGTCAATATCAACTCTTATATCAATTGATTTGTCTCAACAAGCCAAATACAATGGTGAACACCCCATTGCTCTACATTGATTTGGTAACGAGTTATTGAAGAAAAACCATACGTGACCTGGGGGTCACCTGAGTTGATCTCGTAGAGATAGCAAAAACAGAAATGTGACATGCGCTTTGAATTTGGCACAAGAGTGGTGGATCTGGTGAAAACTGGTCAAATTTAGTCATTTCCTACGAATTGTGCGTGTTTTCATTTTCCCCATTGACCTAACCCTCGCCAGTGCAGGGAAGGGGGTGGATGCCACCCCTCGGTTTTTCGGGAATAACTAGCGTATTTATCATTTATGAACCGATTGCGATTACCATTGCATTACCTTACTTTTGAACAATTTGACACATACACTGAAAATTCCAAACTTCTACTCCCCATGACCCGTGACCTATGACCTGTTTCACAAGGCAATGTCAGGCGCAACTGGCGTCCAGTAGTATTGATGGTTGTAACTTGTGCACTTTCCGAGTGTTTGTTGCTCAGGAACATGTGCACAGGTGTTAACAGGTGAAATTTATGGTTTCCACTGAGATCATGACATCGGTTGACCGTTTCAGAACTCAACTGAGGTCACTGACCTCCGATGACCTGAGATAATGTTTTTGGACTCTGATAGTTTCTAGGACCTTTTGTGACGCTGATTTCAAATTTGCCACCCATTTTGCATAATTATATGTTCAATTGGGGTCATGCTCAGTCACAGGTCGACTGAGGTCACTGACCTCCGATGACCTACGATGACCTTTTGACCTCCTGTGGATTTTAAGAACATTTCACGGTCAAGTATGCTTTGCAGATCTCTACCAAGTGTAGATAAACACAAAACAGCCGTCTATGATGGACAAGTATGAATGCAGATATATAATAGTGATATTAGATAAAAGGTCAAATCAGGTCATCAGATCATCAGGTCAAAGGTCAACAGGGATCTAGAGTTAATGGAAATGTATTACTCTAATGACAAGAAAAGTGCTGCATTTTCATTCACGACTCTAGCTCGATTATAATTTAATCTCTACAACATGCACGATTTGGATGACATCCGGGTCATTGACATGACCTGAGAGGTCGTCACGTAGGTAGCAGACCCTGCACTGGCGAGGGTTATAATGGGGAGGTCACCAACTCGAATATGCTGTATTAGTTGACTTCTGCAATGCGATGAACTTGCTGCTGCCATTTGATGAGCCTCCTGTCATCTCAGGTGACGTCAACTACACGGTGGTGTACCCGGCCGGGCTGCCGCTGCCCACCATGACCTCTGATGCTCCTCCCGTGCCCCAGGTGACGTCAACTACACGGTGGTGTACCCGGCCGGGCTGCCGCTGCCCACCATGACCTCTGATGCTCCTCCCGTGCCCCAGGTGACGTCAACTACACGGTGGTGTACCCGGCCGGGCTGCCGCTGCCCACCATGACCTCTGATGCTCCTCCCGTGCCCCAGGTGACGTCAACTACACGGTGGTGTACCCGGCCGGGCTGCCGCTGCCCACCATGGCCTCAGCACAGCTGTTCACCGGAGATGGATATGTCTTCGAGTGGGAGATACCAGAGGAGCGGGAGGCCAACGAGATATACGAGATCGGATTCAACAGGTACGCACGTGCCCAGGTGGAGCATTCTTGATATTGTACATGTATGTTTTGAATTTGTAAACCATTTGAGCCACCCGGACTTCTACATTTTATGGGTTTGAACTTTGTGTGTGTTCTCCTTGAAATATCTTGTCTCAACACAATGGGTGTCACACTGCTCGCTGTTGTCTGCATTTCAGAACCTACGATGAGCAGGGCACGTTTCGCTCCAAACTGCGGGTCTTCAACCTGGCGTCGGAGTTCGAGATGACAAACCGGGTGCCAGTCTGGGCGGAGATTAAAAACCTCACCACAATGGCTTATTATCTGCCGTTCCTGCCCATAGGTAAGCGTCCCCATGTCCCGCACCCCATGTCCACAGGTACGTCATCGTGTATCGTCTGAGCTGCCAAACTGGAGGCGGGAACAAATACACCAGTCGTCCTGTCAGATCTCTAATTTGATCAAAGTCGAACAATTTAGCACCATTTGGCTGAAATTGGCTGACAAACTTCAGGCGCGATAGCAGGAAATTAAGGAATTTAGAACTTGCCACGCAATAATGCTAATGCAGATAAAAGTAATCCGCTTATAGTTTTTTCAGCTTCGTTGCCAACATAACTATGTTTATCTTCTGAAATGTACTGAAATCCGCAGAACACGTCTCTTGGACATAATACTCGAATCTTTATGATGCAGAATGCCTATAATGCCAACCGGGACTGATCACTTTTCAGGTGGCGACACATACATACCGGGTCACGGGCCTGACTTTGACTCCTTTCCTATCGAGCGGAACATCTCGTTCTACTTGAATATGACCCAAGGAAAGATCTTCCAATACATTCTGGACATGGACAACGGGACATACCTAGCGAACTCATCTACTTCACCGGTCAACTATATTTTCCCGGAGGTATGACGCATGCGCCTACGTTTTTTAAAGGTAAGCTCTCACTATGCGTACGAATACGTGCTTTAACGATTAAACCACGGCCAGTTTAGCGGAGCTTCATGATACCAAGTGAACGCAGGGGAGAGTGGTGGCACTAGGCAGTCGCAGTAGACACATTTACTGCAATTTCACCATTACCAACACAGTTGGAGAATCGCAGTTCGACGAAAGTACTCGCAACATCCAGGAGCCGGTCCTCTTATACTATTGTTCCTACATTTCACTGATAGGTACATCGTGCACAACCGGCCATCTGGAATGCATAAGATGCCGTTTCCATTCACGCTGCACAGCGGATCACATTTTTTGCTGCAATTGGAAATTGGAGCTGATGCAGTGTTTAGCAGTGTTCTGTTTGTTATTACAACTGATATAATAGGTAACGGTGTAAATCAACAAGCATGGTGATCTGAAAGCTTTTATTTAAGAGAGTAATAACATACATTTTAGTTAGCCCAAAACTTACATCGATATGCCAAAATTAAAATAAAAGCACACACAGCGGTGTCGATTTTTCCAAATGATGGGGGGGGGAGAAGAGGAGGGGCGAACAGGGACGGGTCCTATATCAGCGTCACGGTTTTACCAAAACGACTGAAATCGGCCAAAAATAACACATTTCATGATTAGCCGTTTTCACGAAGGATTATTGCGCTGAAAAGATTCTGAAACATTTCTGAAAAGTTTTAAAAAGTTTTGGTATGCAAGTCTTAGTATAGTATAAATTCCAAGAAATCAATTAGGTACTGGTTTTGGCGATATTATCACTATTCAATAGTTATGGAACCATGTATTGAGCTCATCACAAGTTAATTATACAAAATTTGCCGTTTTTAAAGAACATATGTGTCTTAGAGTCCATTCGTTCCGTTTAGCATACCGTCATAGGTACTCGTTACTAAATCTGGCAGCGTCATGGATCACAGGTCGGTCTGCGCATGCGCAGTGATGTGCCAACAACGATTCGCCGCCGCTTCCGACCTGCGTGCCGCACGCACATGGACATCGCCAGGCCGCAGAGCCCGGCCGCCGGATTGGGCCGGATTGTGCGAGTCCATTGCGTCCAATAGCGTCACACGCCGCATAATCATTCTGAATCATTCTGAAGTTTTGAAAAGTTTCAGTCGGTGGACATCACAACTGACCTATCAATACTTATCTTGCTAATTGCCACCGAACCGCAATTGTGTCAACATATTATATTCTTACCAACATATTACAAAATTCTGAGGGACTAGCCAAAAATCGCATGTAAAAGTTGTGTAGTTTTTCAAAACTTTCAGAATCTTTCAGAAACCTTTCAGCGCAATAATCCTTCGTGAAAACGGCTATTAATCTTTCGTGAAAACGGCTATTGTAAGATAAAATGTAAGAAATAGGTACAACCAGGGGCGGCGCCGATAATTTTTTAGTTGGGAGGTCGGCTGAAATGACGAAAAAATGTACCCTCATTGTTTGCGTATATTTAAGCCTTTGCAACATGTTTACTGTGTATTTTCATGTTATAGTAGGTACTTGTTATTTAGTGCCGCCAAGCGGCGCGAAATTTTTACGGGTTTGCCTGATAAAACCCAGCAATATAGGCGGTGGGACTTGTAGAGGATAAGAAGCTAAAAATGTTATTCATTCAATTCACCGTTACAACGAACCGAAAACGATAACGATGGCTTCGTTATGACGATGGCCACCGATGTGACGCCGCAAAGCGGCGTGCAAATTTTCATTTTAGGTCGTGGAAAACGAAGTTTTAATATTGGAACCAGACCGTGAGTGGAGCCAAGCCTCAGGTAACCCCTTTTCCTGGTTGCACTGGTGGTATTTTCCCTTTTCCTGGTGGTATGATGACAAATATTGAATTGAAGGTAGTTTTTTTAGTAGGGGGGGGGGGGCGCCCCTTGTCTGAATGCCTCCTATTAACTCGGCTCATATGGGGCTGGGATGTAGCTGGGATCCAAAATCACCGTTCGATAGCTCGTCAAAAATGGCATCGACATTCTTTCGTTTATGTTTTAGTTCAGGTCAATATTAAGGTCACCAAAAGTTATCAAAGGTCAGATTTTCCAGATTTAGGACTTTGCTCCAGAAACCCCAAAATATCTCGGAAACTATTATAGCTAGGAAGAAACGGAAAGAGCAATTGAAATCTCTTAAAAAATGCAATCCCTTAATAATCCCTTAATCCCAATCCTCTTTTTTATTTTTTTAGCTCAGGTCAATAGTTTAAGCTCCAGAGGTCACCAAAGGTAACGATGTCATTTTCTTCCAAAAAGTTTTTCTTGAATAACTTTGTATTGGTTAAACATAGAGCAATCCTTTACAACCTTCGTGTTTTACCATCGTCTTTGTCTCGTCAAGACGCTTCGAAACATATTGATGGTGACCGGGTTAGATCAACTTCAAAATTTGACTTCGAGTCAAGGTCATTTGGTGACCCAGGTAGGTCATGTTGTATATGGGTCGACGCGACCCGACGAGACAAACACAGTGGTGTCATTCGGACGTCTCTATCTTCATTATATCAAGAGTTATTGGACAAAGTGCTGGTGACCTCAGATGACCTCGGCTGACCTTGCAGAGGTCACTGGGCAATAATTGAACCTAGGTCATCAATAATGGGCTAAATAACATGATTCTGAAAGAATTAACCTGATCCAATGCATATTCTCCGAATAGAAAGCATTTGTATATTTTTCCATTGACTTAAAATGAGGTCACGAAAGTGACCTGACCTTAGGTCACCGATGCGAAAAACTGAGATACTAGAAATGTAGGTACTTATGGTCAAATTAAATCCAGTAAGTTTGAAACCGATCGGCCAAAAACTGTGGCTGATGTACAGGCACGTAGCCAAGGAGGGGGGGGGGGGGGGGGGCGGGTTCCCCCCCCCCCCCCCCTGGAGACCAGGAGGGCCCTTTTTGGCGCGCGCAGCGCGCCGAAAAGGGCCGACGAGTCCGCGCAAAGTGTGGTATCATGGGCTCTTTACCACGCGAAGCGTAGTCTTTAGAGAGTTTAGAGCACTGCAGAGGCCCTTTAGGGCCACCAGGACCCTCTCTGAAAGACCAGAAGGCCCCTTGGACGTTCAAAAGAGCCCTGTGCGTGTCAGAAGAGCCCCTGACCAGACCGAAAGGGGCTCTGAGCGGGTCAGAGGGCCCCTGAACACGTCGAATGGGCATCTAGCCAGCACAGAGGGCCTCTGGGCAGGTCGGAGGCCCCTGAGCATGTCGGCAGGGCGACAAAGCGGCCAGCGCAGTCCCTTGACAGGTCGCAAGGGCCCCTGAGAAGGTCGGAGGGCCCCTGGACAGACCAGAGAGCCCCTGTGAAATTAAAAGGGCCCCTGTGTAGGTCAGAGGGGCCCCTGACCAGACCGAAAGGGCCCCTAGGTGGGTCGGAAGGCCCCTGAACATACCGAATGGGCCCCTAGTCAGCACGGAGGGGCCCCAGGGCAGGTCGGAGGGCCCTCTGAGCATGTCGCAAGGCGAAAAAGCAGCCAGCGCAGTCCGTTTCCTGGTGGGAAGGGCCCGTTAGAAGGCTGGATGGCCCCTGGACAGACCAGAGGGCTCCTGTCAAGTTCCAAGGGCCCCTGTGCAGATCGGAGGGACCCCTGACCAGACCGAAAAGACCCCTGGGCGGGTAATAAGGACCCCTGAACATGCCAAATTGGCCCAAAGCCAGCACGGATGGGCCCCAGGGCACGTTGGAGGGCCCCTTGAGCATGTCGGCAGGGCGACAAAGCAGCAGTGAGCCCAGTCCGACCAGAAGAGTCGCTGGGCAGATCGGAGGGACTCCTGGGCAAGTCAGAGGGGCACCTGGCTAGACCGAAAGAGTCCCTGGGCCGGTCGGAAGGGCCCTTGAACATGCCGGATGAGTTCCTAGCGAGACTGGAAGAGCCCCTGGGCAGGTCAGAGAGGCCCCTGAGCATGTCGACAGGGCGACAAAGTAGCCAGTGCAGATCCTGGACCAGGTCGTATGGATCTCTGAACAGGCCGAATGGGCCCCTTGACACACAAGAGGGGCTTCTTGGAAGGTCAGAGGAGTCCCTGGTCAGACCGGAAGGGCCAAAAGCACGTTGAGATCCCAGATGAAGATTAAATACAAAGAGGACTTACTCCACCATAACAATATTAAAGGCGGAGCTTTCGGGTATATTGTAACACCCTTCGTCAGGGTGTTACAATATACCCGGAAGCTCCGATTTTATGTTTTCTGGTAGAGTAAGCCCTATTGTATTTAATATATATCACCCACTCCACATCATGTCTTTTCGCGGATTCAAGATGAGTCCCTGAGCAGGTCGGAAGGGCGTTGAAAAGGTCGGAGGGGCCCCTAGACGATCTGAAGGGATCCTGGGTCTTTCAACAGTAAGAATGCAGTTGTCCAGGGAGTACAACTTAAAATTTTCGCGCCGCTCCGCGGCGCAATTTAACTACAAATTAAATTATATGCGGGTTAGAAAAAAATCGGCCCGTTTCTCGGCGCATTTATGTGTTATGTTGCTACGTTCCTATATAATTGGGCAAAATAGTTCACTTAAACACTTTTACCGCACTTTTAAACGCACAATAGCATTTTTAGAGGTCCGCACCATACGCAATGCCACGCATTGATGAGAAAGCATATCCAGGGCATCAGACTTAAATTGTTAGATGATTCCAAATTGGTGTCGCTGGTTCCAAAGTTGATATGGCAGTTTGCTAACTCCAGCTCCTACAAGTTGGTATGGCCCATGCCATATCTGTCTTACTGCATTTGCCATCCTTGTCACGTGCCTTTTCATCCGTTTTGTTTGGCCCTTTCAACGCTTGGGAAGGGGCCCTTTCAACGCTCGGGAAGGGGGCCCTTTCAACGTTCGGGAATGGGGCCCTTTCGAGGCGCCGCCTCCCCCCCCCTGGACGAAATCCTGGTTATGTGCCTGCTGTTGTACGACCGCAAACTTTTTTGGAGGTGGGGTCACGTGACCTGGCCTGGTGACCTGACCTGAGATGACCCGAAGTCAAGAATTGTACACAATGTGAGTAATTTATGGCCGAACACCTGTGCCAAAAACGGTGTTTTAAGCCGCTGTTTTTCCACTATCTTCGAAAACCTTAGAGGGGGGGGGGGGGGCGTCTAACCGCCCCCCCCCCCGGCACAGCACGGGTTAATCGGACTTTTGCTGATTAAAAAACTAAAGACTCGTGCAATCACCACGGTAGAGGACCCAAGTTCTGGAAATCATATCTGGATACGTATTTTTAACCGGATATTCTGAACACGGGCGAACGACGAACATTTGTAATAATACAACTTACCCCTGCACTCGCCTCTTCCGTTACTGTGAATAGTTGTTACTAATATGACAACGGAACGGCTTAATCATTTGGTCGGGTAATGCAATGAATATCCATAGGATCGACAGACAGACAGATCGGAGAGATAGGATCGGGCGGGTACAGACAGATCGGAGAGATAGGATCGGGCGGGTACAGACAGATCGGAGAGATATGATCGGGCGGGTACAGACAGATCGGAAAGATAGGATCGGGCGGGTACAGACAGATCGGAGAGATCTGTTCGAACCTGTCAATGTAATGGTTGCTGTGTGTGATCTGTTTCAGCCGGGAACCTACACGGTGAGCCTGTACGGCTGGAACCCTGTACAGGGCCGCTCCATCCCAGTTAACAACACCGTCAAAGGTTAGACCTATAACTGCCCGCCCTGCCTGCCAGAATGCGTCCGGGGCATAACCTAAGCTTCATTAACGCTTCCTGCATGTATTTACAGCCATGTAACATGTTTGGGTGTCGTGCTACTTGTTTGTCCAATATTCAAACGTTTGCACTTTGCTGCTGTCCGCGATACATACCAACCTACATATTTTATACCAGACGATTTAATAATGATGAAACAATTTGAGTAGATGCCATCTTACGTTGCCTATTTCAGATTGTTGTTCAGTTGACCTCACCAGGATACAGACCTCTCGACGTGCGGGCTGCCAGTTCGGAGGAGCGGCAGTCGCTGTCTGCTCATTTCCCTCCTGATTGGCTGTATCGCTGTTCCCAGTTCGCAGGAGCGGCAGTCGCTGTCTGCTCATTTCCCTCCTGATTGGTTGTATCGCTGTTCCCAGTTCGCAGGAGCGGCAGTCGCTGTCTGCTCATTTCCCTCCTGATTGGCTGTATCGCTGTTCCCAGTTCGCAGGAGCGGCAGTCGCTGTCTGCTCATTTCCCTCCTGATTGGCTGTATCGCTGTTCCCAGTTCGCAGGAGCGGCAGTCGCTGTCTGCTCATTTCCCTCCTGATTGGCTGTATCGCTGTTCCCAGTTCGCAGGAGCGGCAGTCGCTGTCTGCTCATTTCCCTCCTGATTGGCTGTATCGCTGTTCCCAGTTCGCAGGAGCGGCAGTCGCTGTCTGCTCATTTCCCTCCTGATTGGCTGTATCGCTGTTCCCAGTTCACAGGAGCGGCAGTCGCTGTCTGCTCATTTCCCTCCTGATTGGCTGTATCGCTGTTCCCAGTTCACAGGAGCGGCAGTCGCTGTCTCCTCATTTCCCTCCTGATTGGCTGTATCGCTGTTCCCAGTTCGCAGGAGCGGCAGTCGCTGTCTGCTCATTTCCCTCCTGATTGGCTGTATCGCTGTTCCCAGTTCGCAGGAGCGGCAGTCGCTGTCTGCTCATTTCCCTCCTGATTGGCTGTATCGCTGTTCCCAGTTCGCAGGAGCGGCAGTCGCTGTCTGCTCATTTCCCTCCTGATTGGCTGTATCGCTGTTCCCAGTTCGCAGGAGCGGCAGTCGCTGTCTGCTCATTTCCCTCCTGATTGGCTGTATCGCTGTTCCCAGTTCACAGGAGCGGCAGTCGCTGTCTGCTCATTTCCCTCCTGATTTGCTGTATCGCTGTTCCCAGTTCACAGGAGCGGCAGTCGCTGTCTGCTCATTTCCCTCCTGATTGGCTGTATCGCTGTTCCCAGTTCGCAGGAGTGGCAGTCGCTGTCTGCTCATTTCCCTCCTGATTGGCTGTATCGCTGTTCCCAGTTCACAGGAGCGGCAGTCGCTGTCACCTCATTTCCCTCCTGATTGGCTGTGTCGCTGTTCCTAGTTCTGACCCGTCCTCCTGATTGGCTGTATCGCTGTTCACAGTGCTGGAGTCGGCGGTAAACCCTCCTGATTGGCTGTGCCGCTGTTCCCAGTTCTGTCCCGCCCCCTGATTGGTTGTGCCGCTGTTCTCAGTTCTGTCTCGCCCCCTGATTGGCGGTGCCGCTGTTCACAGTGCTGGAGTCGGGGGTGAACCCTCCTGATTGGTTGGGCCGCTGTTCTCAGTTCTGTCCCGCCCCCTGATTGGTTGTGCCGCTGTTCTCAGTTCTGTCTCGCCCCTGATTGGCTGTATCGCTGTTCACAGTGCTGGAGTCGGCGGTGAACCCTCCTGATTGGTTGTGCCGTTATTCTCAGTTCTGTCTCGCCCCCTGATTGGCTGTGCCGCTGTTCACAGTGCTGGAGTCGGCGGTGAACCCTCTTGATTGGTTGGGCCGCTGCTCTCAGTTCTGTCCCGCCCCCTGATTGGTTGTGCCGCTGTTCTCAGTGCTGGAGTCGGCGGTGAACGTCATCATTGATGACTATCTGCTGGTGTCGGAGGCCAAGGCAGCCAAGGATTTCGAGATCCGTATGGACTCGGTGGGCACGTACGCCTGCCTGATGTGGAACCCCGGCGACGGATCCAGTGAGCGCTCCGCAGGGGCAGTTAACGCCCAACTCTCCCGAACACTGCGACCGGCCTACCAACTAAAATGTTATCTTCTCTGATGTGGAATAACTATATGAATAATGTGGCAAAAGACTTATGAATTACTATGCTTGATACGGATA